>JAVQJS010113853.1:0-11502 GCA_036024795.1 Galaxias rostratus | reverse complement strand
AGAGAGAGAGAGAGAGAGAGAGAGAGAGAAAGAGAGAGAGAGAGAGAGAGAAAGAGAGAGAGAGAGAACACACAGTAACAGGGACACTACAGTTGAGAGAGAAGAAAAGGAATGGGGTGTGCAGAGAGTTTATCAGAGTGAAACTGTAATTGCTATGAAGTCAATTGGCAGAGAGAGATTTAGGGGGTGAGCCACGGCGCACTGTCACCATGGTAGCCAGAGCACTACTTTGCGGATAAGTGAAACATTTGCATTAAGAGATAATTCAATTAGCTCCTATTAGATTTCCCTGACATTCATTGACTCTTTGGTCCTCCATGTCAGAGGAGTGTGGCATAACGACATACAAATTAAGATATAATTGATTAATGAAAACACACAATACATTGAAGTGGGAGCTGTGACACTACAGTCATGTTGAAGTGCAGTGGTAAGGACCCTCTAGAGGACTACTGTACTTGAAGTCATGGGAATTTGTACCTTTGAGCCCCGACTAGTGAGTGAGTTAATGACAACAGACCCCATGCAGCAGCAGCAGCAGGATCTCTATCCCAGTGCAGATGGAAGCAGTGAGAAGAATATTAGATTTCCTCAGGGGCTGTTGTATAATTGATTCATTTTCATGGTAACCTCAAAAACGGGTCTCAATAGAGCTTGATGAGAGGCTTCGTCTATCGAACTCTGTGTGTGTGCTTGTGAGTAATGTGAATGTACACTGCGTAGGGTTCAAATCATTACAACTATACATATTTTATGACTTCTTTAAGAGTAATATAAACATGGTTATGTTCAATAGACTCCCAAAGAGACATTTCTTGTAAATAGATCTGATTCATAATTAATACAGAGAATACATTGAGACATTTTCATCTACTAACTGTAAGTAATGAAGAACAATGTACTAATTTATTAGTTTCAGCAGCCATTTTAATCCTTGTATGATTCCTACACATTTTCTCAGGAATCAGAGAATCCCTTGTGAAAATGTAATGTACAGAGCTCAGATCTGTCTTTTGTGTGAACAGCAAACGCTTCTTAACCCAGGGTTTCACAGATGGAATCTCATCACGCCCAAGTCTGTAATTGCACTGCCATTTCAAAAAGCAACTACTTAACGGGAATCTGATTAAAATCCCATCCGTTGAAAATCAATCAGAAATGTCTCTTTCCTGAGGAGCTTTTGTACACAAACAAAGCATAAGTGTCTGTGCGCATGCACACACAAACACACACACACACACACACACACACACACACACACACTCCATCTCTCATTCCGTCTCATTTCTTTTTAAAGGTCTCTCTTTAAGTTTGGTCTCAATAAATATTTGTCAATTTAGTGTCTTAATGCAACGATATTCGCAAACTCCAACTGGACAACTGTGATCACAGGAAAGATATGGATCACTCAAATGGGTCCTTCTCAATTATTTATGGTGCAGAGTAATTCCATAACAACACCATGAGCTATTCTTAATCAGTTACCTCAGAACTGTACACCAGTGAAATCGTTTGGAGCATGAACTCCTCCTTTCCATGAGCATTTACAGTATCTCAATTAGAGTCTATTCAGATACAACAACAATGAATACATCTATTTATTAATGCATTATTTCAGCTATTTATATACTAGTACTATACTATACTGGTTTACTTTAAATACAATGTGGACTCCTTTGTGAAACTAGTTTTAGTGTGATAGTACAATTAGGGTAGTATGCGTCATTGATAAACACTGCATTTTTCACCGTCTCACAGACTCACGTCACTGCAGGCTAACAAGGATATAGAGTCCCCATTTGTGTCATATATACAGGTCATTAGGGCGTCCCATTAAATACCATCAATGAAGAGCTAACTCAAACGGAAGGATGATTCAGGTCAATGGCAATAACTTCATGTCTCCATTTAGGGTTCTTAGCAGTTTGGGTTTAAATGTTGTTTGTTTATCCCTACTCCTCAACCCCTCTTAGACTCACTCTATTTACTTATTGTGCTTACTGTATTGCAGAGTTTTATCATCTGTGATATTTGATCAAATCAAATTCAAATCAAATCAAAAAGTTTTTATCAGTTCAACTCTTTGGCACAATTATAACAAGCTGATCCTCCCAACGTCTATGAGCAGACCCTCCCTCTAGCCCTTTGACTTATCAAGCCCCTGAACCACAGCCAGCCCAGAACCCTCCTCCCAGCAGGACCACGCGGCTCCCCGCAGTCCCAATTAAAGGCTGTTTAGTCAGCCGGGAAATGAAGAGCTCCAGCCTTGACGTCGCACAGCTTTATGTTAAAACTTGCCTTACTTCTTCTTTCGTACAAGGCAGATGTTTCATATACTGATAACAGTGTCTTTTAACATTTTTATAATGTGTGCGTGTGACTTGATGCCTAGCTTGATCTTATACTATCTGTGCAGTTGCTCCTAATAGACTTTGGCAAATACAAATATAGAGCAGGATGTGTGTAGGATGTTTGCATTAATAAGCAATAAAGTCTGATTGGACTGAAAGCACATTTGCAGCTAATAAGTCTTGTCCGTTATGTAACACTGAAATTACTGAATAATGTTCGTCTACGTGGCGGAGGATTATCAGAATCGATAGCTATTTATCACCTCTACGGTATCACTATAGTTGTTGATAGTTGGTGCCCATAGGTGCAGGCTATTACGTCATACTAGGTGGAAACAAAGCCGCCTATGCTGTTTTGAGAAGCATGAGCGCGCCCCGTTACGCGGACAGCTCCTTTTCAGCAGCATCGCGCGCTCACCAGAGGAAACCTCGATAGATAGTCGTGGAAATAAAAATGGATTGGAGACTGACTGAAAATTTGCCTCACTTATCCATGTGGAATGAATCCATTGGCGTATTTTTAAAAGACAAACGAATCTGTGCGTAAACTTTGCTTTGCAGTCTTCTTTATGCTGCGTTGAGAGAAAAGATCAGTTAGGACTACTTGCATGACGCTCGCCTGGACAGTGTTTTGGGTGAGTTAATGATCCCTTTGTTGGGCTATACATTAAGACGCAAGAACTGTGATGTACTGATCAAATTAAAAATCTTACCTCTATAGGTGAGTATGTCAAACTGCAATTGAATCGGTAAACGTGTGCATGTCCTTTATTGTCGGGCTAGGTAGTCACAGGGTTCTGCCAGTCAGTGTCGGAATTTGACCGATGAGAAGGGAGGGTTAAGCTATTCTCCTTTAAAGCATCCTTTTTGTTGCTCTATGTAATTACTAGATGGTATTATTCTTACCCTAGCAGTTGCGTCACATGCAGTGTCTAATTATGATGTTTTCTGCTTACTGCAATAAGGTGGCCACTTTGTGGGCGAATAATGACCACTCCTGCCCTCCACAGGATCCCTTTCCATTTCTCTTCTAAGTAAGAGCTGTCTGCTGGTCTGAGTCATTAGCTATGGACCCCCTACCAGAGTACTCACTGTTCCTGGTGCGGATCCTGGAGGAGCTAGACACCAAGCATAGCACTGTGTCCTATCAAGACCTATGTAAGTCTCTGTGTGCCCGCTTTGACCTGGTGCACCTGGCCAAGCTCCGTAGCCTGTTGTTTTACACGGCCTGCCTGGATCCTGCCTTCCCTGCCACCCTCTTCAAGGACAAGATGCGCTGCACTGTGGAGGACCAGCGGTCTAAGAAGCTGATGGTGGCAGCAGATATTGTCACCATGTTTAACCTTATCCAGATGAACGGGGGCATAGCCAAAGATAAGCTCCCCATGGGACGCCGACCCAAGGTCCACAGGAACCAGTCCTTTGAATCATGCCGGTCAGACACGGAGGTGTATAAGTTCCAGGACTGTGACAGAGGGGGCTATGAGCATCTGAACCACCCCATTGGAGCTCACAAGCCCCACCACCCCCAGCCCCACCACCACCACCATCACCACCCCATGACCCAGAACACCCCTCCTTGCCCTAAATCAGATTGCAACAACTGCCAGCAGTTTATTCCCACGTCGGACTCAAACTTCCTTCTGGGCGTCAACAAGGATTTGAAATGTAGAGCAGCGTCTCTGGATAAGCTGCAGCATCTACCCCAGTACTCTAGTGGCAGCACACCCTCTCCTCCCTGCGAGATGCAGAGCACCTACTTTCCCATGGACATCGACAGCGAGTCCACCACCGACCAGGAGTCCCTGCCGCACATCAGCCACCCCGAGCCTTTCTCCATCCACTCCTGTGTCCAGAAGAGGAACATCTTCAGGGAGGACTTTCATAACCTGCAGGCTTTCTCTCCACAGGTTTGTGTTTCTACTGCCAAGAAATGTCAAACATGGAAAGCTGGGTCGGGTAGTACAAGCATACAATGAAATACACTTCTGGTGATTATTAGATTAAACTGGGACTTCAATGCTCCCATTAAACAATATTTTAGTCATTAGAACAGTAACAAAATGCAGACCTATTCACTATTTATTGTGAATTTATATTTCTGTAGTTGTTATGATATTTTAGTGCTAAAAGTTGCATAAATAAACTAAAAGAGTATGACTGTGACTGTGTTCTCGTTCTAGGTCATCCCGTCTGACTGCAAGCCGGGTGGTAAGGTCAGCGGAGGCTACCACCGGAGAGAGCTCCACAAGCCAGCCACGTTCTTCAACCACAGCTTTGAGCTGCCCTACAGTAACCCCTACTACGAGCCCAGCCTCAACTCCCCCCTGCAGGAGAAACGACGGGCTAAGCACGAGAGCCTGGATGACCTACAGGCGTCCACCTATTTTGGTCCCACCACCGTGTCAGAGTGTGTGAACGGAAGAAGGCCCGCCAGTAAGCCAGGGAGGCAGCCGTCCTGGCCCGTGAAGAGCCTGAGTCTAAACATGGAGGAGGGGCCCCCAGACTTTGAGAGGTCTTTTGTGAACACCAAGCTCAAAGAAATGCACCGCCACGAAGTCAATGTCATGAACAAGGACAATAATGAGCAGCTCTTTCAGAGTCCCAAGAAACAGGGGATAGGCTCACCGGCAGGGTTCACTAAGAAAACCAATGGCGTGAAAAACAATGGTATGAAAAGCAATGGCATGAAAGCTAAAGACATGACCTCCATGGCATGTGGGCCAGGACCGGGACCTGGCGGCATGGACAAGAGAGAAGCAGGGAAAAGGTTCAGGGAGAAAAGCATGAACAGTGCGTCTTTTCAGGGAACTGTGTTGGACAGCTCGTCCAGCGTTGCAACTCAAACAGAGAAAGCAGAGCAGAGGAAACTCAAGGAGTACGCCGCTAAGTATGGTGAGCGGGACCGGCATGGCTTCAAACACTCTGACGAGGACCCGGAGATGGTCAGCGACGACATCAGCGACATCTTCCGTTTCCTCGACGACATGAGCGTGTGCGACTCTCTCGGGGTAATCCAGACGTCCTGCTACAACAGCAATGGATCCCTCTCCCAACTGACGCTCAAGTCGGATGGCGAGAGCTCCCCAGAGCGCAACACCATCAAGCTGGCCAAGACCAAGCTAGACCGGCTTTTCCACTCGCTAGAGAACACAGACGACGAGCTGAAGACCAGCGTGTGTAAGCTGGTGTCGAGGATAGGGGAGATCGAGAAGAAGCTGGAGTCTCTCTCGGGAGTCCGAGGGGAGATCTCACAGGTGCTTTCCAAACTCAACAAGCTGGACGAAAAGATCCAGGAGCCTGAGTCCAACGGGAGACAAGGCGAGTCGGCCTCCACTGCCACCCCGGACCACCTCCACCCCCACCCGGACCCCGGCCTCTCCCCCCACGTCTTCCAGTGCCACACCACGGGACATGCCGTCAAGGTGGACAACGGCCCCGGGGACTGGTGCTGCTCGGAGGGCGCCAACACGGAGAGCCTGAGGGTGAAGGCACTGAAGAAGAGCATGTTCACCCGGAGGTCCTCGCGCTCCCTCAATGAGGAGAACAGCGCCACCGAGTCGAAGGTGGCCAGCATCACCAACTCGCCACGCGACTGGAGGACGGTGTCCTACTCCTCCCACCCAGGGGACGACGGCAAAGACAAGGACAGAGACAGAGACAAGGAGCGGCACAGGAAAAACAAAGACGTAAGAACATCAGATTTTATAAATAGAGTCTCACATTTCACGGTGCTCAGTGCTGTTCTGTAGAGTGCTAAGTCAATGGCGGTGGTTATAATTGCCAAAATCATTCCCACTTCTCTAATTAGCGCTATATTTTTCACACCATATATTGAAGTGACAACATTTTGGAATGCAATTGTGCGCAACTAAAACGATGACTGTCAATGCTGTATCAGATTCTGTACATACGAACAGGAAAAAAATGCCGTCATTATCTCCCATTTAGGTGTTGATTTAAACGAGCTGTCACTAGCAAAAATGTCGTATTCAAGTGATGTGTACACAGGACAATTAGACAAGGCGGCTGTAATCAAGCTCCATTTTCTCTCTCTTCAAACAACCACATAGAGACAACTGCTCCGCCAGCAGTTTTGATGTTAGAGCTTGGTCACCGACATCCCACAACACATCCACTGGCCCGTGAGGCCCATAGTGATTCAATGAGAGAGAGGACAAATTTATACTGTCTCCTACCCATTAATTTCCGGATTAGATTCTGGGTAGTGTAGGACATACCTTCATAGCTTCTAAGGCCTTCATAGCGTTTAAGAACAAGCTGAATTCATCACCTGCCAAGAGGAAAGAGCGTGAGTAGTATCAGGAAACGACTAAAAGGGCTTCGTTCCAAACAAAGCTCTTTGGATTGTTATGGGGAGTAGTTGTGGGTGAGCTGGAGTGAAGACAGCAGCAGAGTAGGCCTTGCTGTTGCGCTGTGTTGTGGCTTATGATTCGTAAGATATCGCGAGACGTGCGTTTGTGTGCTCTTAGTGCCGCCATGTGAAGCTGCTGGTGAGGAAAGCAGTTGACAGAAGATCCTCCCTCTCTTGTGGGCTTTGTTTGACTCCCCCAAAGTGGCTCCTCTGCAAGATGATTGACGTGTACATTCTCTACGCCACATTGTTCAAGCCCAACCCTGAGTTCCCTTTGACCCAGCCTCACAGTGGGGTTGATCGCTTTTTGAACAGCCCAACAGTTGAAATGTCAGTCTGCCAGTTGTTGCCCAGACTCCTCGTTCCCATGTGACCTTTCTCTGGGAGGCAGAATGGAGGGGATGTTAATTGAACTGGCTCCTGACCCCGAGCTGTAATTTTAGAACCTGTGTTTTGTAAAAAAAAAAAAAAAAAAGCCAGAAGTATCCGCAGTTTCCTCTCTATCGACCTGAAACAACACGCGCACCTTTGTGCATGTGTGTATGTGTGTGTGACTTATAGCTGTGTGTGTGTGACATGGGCTGTGTGTGTGTGTGTGTGTGTGTGTGTGTGTGTGTGTCTGTGTGTGTGTGTGTGTGTGTGTGTGTGTGTGTGTGTGTGTGTGTGTGTGAAAACATGTTAACACTGTTTTGACAAGTGCTGTTATTTTGAGGGGGGTCAGAGAAACTCTGCCCTCTGACTTTCATCAGTAAATCAGTTATCACAAAAGGCTCCAACAGTTTTAAACACTGGAGAATCCTGTTTTTTGTTCTTACCCTTTCTCAACTTTCATGATGAATGAAAATCATTGGTTGTAGGTTAACCTCAACAGAGTTTGACAATCTTTCATAAAGAGAGTCAGAGATGGGTCTTCAAAAAAACACCGTTCCCTTTCCATGACTGTGTCAACATTTTGCATGTTTATTTTGTTTTGTGGGGTCTACAATCCATACCACAACTCCTTTTCACATATAGCTGGTGCATGTGGCTCCAGTATAAGTTTTTCTTAAAACTTGATAGGAAAGATATCGGGTGGTTGCGTTAGGAATGGGGAGAGCAATCATGGGACTCTTACCTCCGAGATGGACTGTGTGTTCAATCCTTTTCTATAAACCAATGAAAGTATGGAAGGGGCATCATCTAGAGTTCTCCTTCTAAAAGAAAGCTCTGTCCTCATGTCAGAACATCCCCAGACCTGACTCAACCGTTAAATTGTGTTCAGAGCTTGAGGTAGTTGAGACGTTGTTGGCCTGGCCTTGGCCCAGTTCAAGGACAGCCGTTCCAGACATCTGGCCTACTTCGGTACAAGTGTTCCCACTCCTGATGGTGCCGTGTTCTAGATGGAAGCACTTGTCCCTTCCAATATCCCTCCACTACTGTGAGTTGAGAGTAGGTTGTATGAACACAGGTTTAAAGGCTTCAATAGGAATAAACATGAAGATAGAATGGTAAATGAATTCCCTAAAAGGAGTAGCAGGCAGCCTTGTTAAGATTTTTAGAGAATGCTCAAATCAGGTGACAGCAACAATTAGTGTGGGTGTGCAGAATGTGCTGTCTATGCTTTGTTCATCATCCAAACTTTGCAGACATTGATGTTTTTATGTTTAATGTTGGATGGTTTTGCTTCAACCACTGTGTAGGAGTTCATATTTAGAAATGCAAAGCAAAGGAAGCTTGACAGTTGTTTTACACATCAAACTATTTATCTCTTTAAAACTAGCTTTTAATTTTGTGTTGTTTTCTTTATATTTATATTCATACTGACAAATGAATATCTACAGAGAGATGTCAACATATCTGAAATATGCATCCTAAAAAAATAAACATTTAAAAACATACAATTCAATCAAATGTAACATGCTTGTGTTTTTTGTAGGCATAGGGAGTGAATATGCAAGGAAGCCATACAGTCAGAAACTGTGTTTGCTTTTACGATCTTGATTGAATGAATTCCGGGTCTCTCCTGCAATAGTGTGTCATAATAGCTTAAGGAATCCCCTCAATTAATGTCTCTTTAGCCAGTGGATGTCAGAAAGCAGTTGAGGGGTAACTAGATCATGGCAGTAATCATCTGTTACCAAATAATAGTTAATGATCCTCGTATTATTGCATCGATCGATGTAGACTTCGCTCTCGCTCCCCTGGCTGTAGCAGATGAATGTTCCTTTGTGGGTGTTTATGTGTGTGTGTGTGTGTTGTGTGTGTGTGTCTGTGAGTGAGAGAGAGAGCGAGAAAAAGAGAGGGAGGGAGAGATTGAGAGAGAGAGAGAGAGAGAGAGAGAGAGAGAGAGCAAAGGAAAGATACGGAATATAATGTTTGATTGGGGCTTACTAAGTGCATGGATTGTTTATATGCCTTACTGTACTTAATATGAGTGTACATGCGATGTTAATGTGCGTGCGTCTTCTAGACCAGCGTGGCATGTGCCTGTGTATATCAGGGGCGGCCCAACTGCCCACTCGACCGTCTGTTCCCGCTGTGAGTAGATGTGTAAGCAGGGGGCGTTGAGGTAGGCATTTAGCCGCTAAGGCGCTGCCCTCACAGTGGGGAGGATTACCTCCTGCCCATAGGCCTGATTTTCTGTCCCCAGCCTGGTGTCACCTCCCATTAATCCTTTACCCTAGGGTGGATTGGCTGGTTTTAGCAGGATACGTTTAAAACGCCAGGCAGCCATAGTGTCCAGGAACACTGGGCTTACCGGTAGAGTGATATGCGTGCAACACAAAGAGGTTTCGTTCGGTAAGCGGGCAGGTTACCTGTTTCCAAAGCTGCTGGCATGGATGGCTGCTAAGCTGCTGCTTGTTTAAGTGAAACGTACGGGTCACACTGTACGTACAGAGGTGTTGCTAGTCAAAGTGTCTCTGAACCACTTACACCCTTTGGCTTAGTCCAGGTAGGTGCGTTCAAGGAAACACTAGTGGGAGTTTTGGTAGTGTAGAGTTACACACCTGACAATGATGAAAAAGGGTCAAGTGGTTAAAAAGAAATCCGTTGGTTCAAAGATAAAGAGATATGAACCTATTAATTATTTAATTCTTCTGTGTTATTTAAAAAGGTGTTTGGCCATATTGCTGACCAGAGAGTTCAAAGTTGCACCTTGTGTGTTGTTGCTGGATTAAATGTAGGACTACAGCTAGCTAGAGACCAGTTAAGTTTGTTAATTTGGTAGTGGCCTGTGTGAGTCACTTTCATCTTGCTAGGTAGCGAGTCATCAACGGCCATCGTTTCCACAATGACGGCTCCAATGTATGCACTGTAATGCAGAAATCTGGCTATATACACTCATTAAGTTTTATAAGAAACAGACACTTTGCATTCAGTAGTTGAGGCACTCAAATAGTTTTATCTGTTTGTGTTTCTCAACATTATCTGAACTGAACATTAAGAATGGTTTCTATTTAAATGTCAGAGGTCGCATTTATTTAACCTAGATTTCGACATGAGCAAGAGGAAGGCCTATGAAATTAGTTTATTGACAGTTAGAAAATATTAGTATGTTGAGAGTCCTTAAGTTAGAGATGGTACATCTACAAATATTCAGTGTTTGCATGGCACCAAGTGTTATAGATACAGCAAAAGAAGGAGATGACAGGGAGATTGATGGTTCAAAGGTAAAGGTGAGTGAGAAACGGGGCTCTTAATGGTATATACCATCATGCCAGATTCTTGGGCATATAGTACACACTGAAATTATACATAACCATAGCCTACTGTTCCCAGCTAACATACTCATTTATTAATAAAGTGTTGCAGGTAGTGCGTGCCCCACCATTCAATTGTATATAGGAACCCGTGCTCACTCTGCAGAAATTATAAGTTGACCCCCTCGATTGTCATCTTGTTATTTGCACTCTGCCAAACTAATTCTTGTGACTTTTGACCAAACTATGCTCAAGAATTTGCTTTGATAAAATTGCTTTCCAAAAGTGTACCAGCAGAAATAGAATAGACTTGAAATCATAAAAAGTCAATAAACAAAATACGGTTATTTGTTGTTTCATTTCTGCTTTGAAACTTTAATTGAACAAAAAATTACAATGTTTTTAATGAATTTTTAGCACTATCAGTGTGTTTTAAATGGACAACCCTACTGTTGTTGAAAGATTAGATTAGTAAAAAAAATTGTAGCAAATCAAACAGATTTGGCTACTCTTTACAAAGAAGACCAATTGTTCTGGAGAGCCCTTTAAGTAGCTCTTAACAAGGAATCAACTGAAGAAATCAAAAGAAAACTCCAAAAACGATTTGTTCTTTAGGCCTTTTTAGTGTGTGAAAAACATGTGCATTACGTTAGAAGAGATCCTTTGGTTTGGGTCACTTGACTTGGCACTCGAGTAAATACTCTTCTCGCTGACCCATGATAAAGGTCTGGTAGGACCAGTGCTCTGTCCATCTCCTTGCTCTCCAGCTGGTATTCTTTTCCTCAGAGAGCAGTGGTCAGCCTCTCCTTCAGCACATGGCTAATCTAGGTGGCGGGAGGCCTCCTGCTAGCCTACACAAGAGAGGACAGGCCTAATTGCTTGTGTCGTAAAGCTCTCTGACCCAAATAAGCCTGTGCCCCAAAAGCTGTTGAGATAAACCCCACTTTACCTCACCAAACCTGCTTAATGCTCCTCCTCATCCATAACCCCCCCCCCCCCCACTACCCCCACCCCCTTTTTCCTCTAGCTCTCTGCCTTCTGCTTCTAAACATCTGTGAATTGACAGAGAGAGAGAGAGAGAGAGAGAGAGAGAGAG
>JAVQJS010113849.1:0-14023 GCA_036024795.1 Galaxias rostratus | reverse complement strand
CTCTCTCTCTCTCTCTCTCTCTCTCTCTCTCTCTCTCTCTCTCTCTCTCTCTCTCTCTCTGTGTGTGTGTGTGTGTGTGTGTGTGTGTGTGTGTGTGTGTGTGTGTGTGTGTGTGTGTGTGTGTGTCAGAAGTGTAACACGTTTGTGACTGTCCAATTTGATCTGCACCAGGGGGAAGTTTGCAGTGGTCAGGCGGTGTGTAGAAAAGGCCACCGGCAAGGTGTTTGCCGCTAAGATCCTGCGCAAGAGGAGGAGGGGTCGAGACTGCAGGGCAGACGTAGTCCATGAGATAGCCGTCCTGGAGGCTGCCCGTAACAACCCCCGGGTGGTCAACCTCCATGCAGCGTATGAGACGGACCATGACATCACACTGCTGCTGGAATAGTGAGTGCACAGTGCTCTAAGAGTTCCTGCCAATCGACAATGTTTTCTATTCCTCTTGACTTAGGTTGGTTGATATGCGAGAGAATCTTCGTAGGATTTCATGAAACGTTTGTCAGACAAGTTGGTAAAGCGTTGTTTTGCTGTTATTAAGCAAACAGGAGGTAGAAACAAGGAACCATTGTAGGACACGCTTGTGTTGAGTGTTCTCAGACTAAGTATAACCTCATCAAGTTTCAGACCTATTAGCATAAAAGAGACTCATGATTCTCCTATGCGTCCCCTTAATTTATCAGTCAGTTGATTTGCATTTTGATCTAAAAGTAACGAGTCTATTGTAGGACAATGTGCTTACTGTATTTTAATTATTTCCCTTGACAATCCTATCTCCTTCTTTTTTTCCAGATCTAAAAGCACTTCAACCTTGCTATTTACGTTTATCTATCTTAGTGCATTCAAACAGAAACTGCATGCGGGCAACTGAAACAGTCCTAATTATAGCAGAAAAACAGTCCACTCTCCGTAGTGTAACTGCCATTTCGCAAAATATATTTTTTATTTATTTTTAATTCCCATCTACTATTTTGAGGTGTGAAGATGTCTAGACTGAAGCCCTACACTTAAATACTTTGGGGTTAAGGATGGAAATGTCTGATGACTTGTAAACCTAGAATTTCGAAGTCCGTAATGCTATGTCAGGAAGCACGCCTCCTATGTGTTCAATTAACACTAGCTCAACTGGTTTTATTAATGTGTTTATTTATTTTTTGGATAGTGCGGCAGGTGGTGAGATATTTGATCACTGTGTTTCTGAGGAACTCCTACCGGAGGCTCAAATCACTCGTCTGATCCGACAGACCCTGGAGGGTGTTCACCATCTTCATCAAGCCAATTTGGTTCACTTAGACCTCAAGGTTGGACATACGCACACACACATTTAGACCTTTAGTGTGCCTCCTTAACCTTTTCATATAAAAAGATACTTGTGTGGTTAGTCACAGGGCACTAAGCTTAAGGTACGGTAGGTTCTTATTAATTGAAGTGTGTGCATAGCCGCGTGCCCATCCCAAAATGCTGCAATGGTAAAAGCTTATACTAGGAAAAAGAGACCTAAGTTTGATGGTAATTATATGTTAGATAATTCCGTCCTTAACAGCATCCGCATGTCTCCGTAAAGTCTAAAGCAATGATCCAGAGCAAGCTACTTTAGTGGCAGCTAGATTGACATTTTCTTACCAGTTCTAGTTCTCTTTCAAACAAAAGATTCACCTCTTTCTTAGGAACTGGACTGTAAATGCAATAAGCGTGACTGTCTTATTCATTTAATATTTCCTCTCTCAGCCTCAGAACATTCTTTTAACCAATCTATCCCCACTGGGGGACATAAAGATTGTGGACTTTGGTTTGGCACGCAGACTGGGCATGGCTGGTGAGCACCGTGAGATTCTCGGGACTCCTGAATATGTGGGTAAGATATAGACCATAAAGCAATCATTAGTATGGGCTTATACTTCACAAAAGACACAAAGTCAAATATGACCAAGATGGTCTTTATGAGTCCTCACAGTATGGATGTTTTTGACTTTCTTTCTCTTTTTGTCAGCCCCTGAGATCCTTAATTATGAGCCAATCACCACAGCAACTGACCTGTGGTAAGTTCTTTATTGTTTTAAATTGAATAATGTAAGTTAATATATTGTGGCTTTTGGAAAATATAAGTATTACTCAAAAACTGAATATTTTCTAGAAATAGAAGGGGAAATTAAATGTTATTAGACAAGTCTTAGAGCATAGACCAATAGTCAGAAGTTGGTCTTTAAATGTTTTCCCTCTGAACATAATCAATCTGTTACCCAGGTGTAGACCTGATGTAACTTTTCTGTAGTTTTTGCTGCACCAAAACAGGACACCTGGCAAAATGTGGTAGCAGCAGCAATAATTCTAAGAGTCCTGAGAAGAGTTGTAAACAAAGATGACAAAGAGTAACCCGAACTACTGATAAACAAATTCTTATATTATCTTGGAGGAGTCATTGATCAAATACTCCCTTCTGGTGTGGTAACACGCTTTATAAGCTCTCATTTATTAAGAATAATAAGTTTATTACGATTTCTCTGAATGTTATCAAGGCCATAAGTGTTCGGGATAGCAAAGTCTGAGTTACCGTTCAAACCTCCTGCAGTCCACAGAGCACCACCACGCCACTCAACTACGCCTCAGTCTGTTTCCTTCTCCTGCTGAGTCATAGTGAGTGTTTATTTTCCAGGAGTGTTGGGGTGATCGCCTACATGTTGGTGACCGGTGAGTCTCCCTTTGCGGGGGACGACAAACAGGAGACCTTCCTGAATGTGTCCCAGGTCAATGTGGACTACAGCAAGGAGGCCTTCTCCAGGGTGTCTGAGCTGGCTGTGGATTTCATTCGCAAGCTGTTGGTCAAAGCCTCTGAGTAAGTGGGGCAATGGGAAATCCTGATGAGGAAATCCTTTTAACACCCTACCAGGTCACTTCATATTTTTGCTTGAAATGTTACTTGACAAACAATTAGCTAGCGTGCTACGATTTCGCAACATGAAAGACGCCTTTGCTTATTGTGGTCTTTTAGAAAAAATACAGATGTAGGAGGGTGTCTATCATCTTACGTAGAGAACATAGACACATTGTTGAAACATACCAAATGGCTCCTTAAGAAGAGCACAATTTTTTTTTGAATGGACAGGCACATTCATTTGTAGACTCGAAAATCAAAACAATACACCCTCTGACATCATTGGGTGTGCTTTCTCAGAATGCGCTTCATCAGTGTTTGGAATATAGAACACCATTATGAAACTTCTCTCACTTGTCCAGATGTTTAAGATAATAGGATAATAATTAATCTGTTGTTTTTGGGTGAAATTTCCCTTTAATTGGTGGAAAAAAGTATATATGTATAGTATATTTGTATAGTATATGTATATAAGTATATATTTCAAACGAAAAAGCAGCTGTGGTCAAACTGGGTGTGGTTCTGCATGCTGTAGCTATGGTCAAAATGTGTTACATTAATTAACATTTCCAGTGAATTTATGTAATTAAACTATACTGGATTTCCACATTATTGAGGATCATATAAAAAAGACTCAACTCCAAGCTTTGCACAATACAGTCTGGGATCAACTTGCACTCGATTTCTCAGTGGTTCTTTAATACTCTTGTGATATCTTTTCATTATGTGAGATGTGAAGTCTTGGTGGTTGTTCTCAGGGACCGTCCCAGTGCCGCCGACTGCATGGCCCACCCCTGGCTGTGGCAGCAGCTCTACCTGGGACCCGAGCCCGTCATGGCCCGCACCCCTCGAGAGAGGAGCAGTGGCACCAAGTGGGCCGCCCCGCCTGAGGACCCAGAGGATAAAGAGAACTTCTTGGACTCGCCCCACGCTCATCCCAAGAAATTCCGCTTTGGAGATGGGGACATCTAAAACTAGAACAGGAGGAGGAAGGGCGGTGGGGGGATGGGGCAAGCCAGCCCAATATGCCCCGATATGTTTTTAAGTAATTTTATGACAGGTCACTGCCAGCCAACCCAGCTAGGAGCACTTCAGGCCTCTTTTGTAATCCAGTCTGTGTGCAGGTTCATCCATCAAACCAAAGATAACCTGCTTAAATTAAGATCTAATATTGATTAATATTGTTTAATGTTTATTGGTTTTTTTTTGTCTTTGTTTTGTGTCTTCAGTAATGGTTTGTTGACTTTTTATTGTGACAGCTATTTTTCATTGTTGTTCTCTTTGTTGTTTTGTTTCTTTTGTCCATGTTCTTAAAATTGGTTGTTGTATCTCAAGGGAAATCTATGCAGTGTAATATTGCTGCTGAATGGCTTTTTAAAGTGTTTCAAGTGTTCTTAGTCCCAATCTAGAATTTTCTTCAAATACATTTTCAAAATAATGTTTCATAGTGACGAAAGCTAACGTGTGGCAAATTTTGGGGAAGATTCACACATCACTGTGTTTGCACAATGTGCAGTGCTTCCTTTTTCTAATACTGTAACAGAAGCTTATACACCAGAATATGACATTCCTTTACAGTGTGGCTATTATTTGGCTGCGTTGCACTGTGCTGGCCACATGAGAATGACATCATACTTCTGTTTTCTATGGCACTAAATGGGAACCAACCAGTCACACTGGTGTCCATTACATTCCAGTCTTTACCCTTCCATAGTCACATTATGCAACATCATGGGCTTTGAGAAAATATGCCTTTGCATTGTAGTTGACATGCCCTGCCCTGTCTTGCTCAAATCTTTCTTCACAAAACATTTCCTCTTTGGTCAGGTCTCATTTTCCTTAAGCCAAAGCACTTTACACACGTGCTCTACTGACAACTTGTGGGGAAATGTTGTTTAATATCACATTTGTAATTTGAAAGAAAAATGATCATGGTGTTCTCCAAACCCACCTGATTAAATTTAGTTTGGCTACTACTAAAAGCTGCAATGGGCAAGATGCCTTAAAAGCTGAGCATAATTATCTTTTTCTGTGCTAGCAATTTATGCTTTACTGATGCTAGAAAGTTATGTTTTGGGATTTAGAGAATTGTTTAACTTTGAGCTTTGTACATTTCTCTCTTCATCCCTGAAAATTCAATTTTACCTATGTCTGTACCTTGGTGTGCCTCTAAAGTAATTCAAAATGTTTTAATACTCTTAACAGGAACCTCTATTTATGTACTGGAATCAGGTTTGTTTTATTTTCAATGTAAATGGTTTTCACATGTACTTTGAAATCAATGTCTTTCAGTTTCAGATGAGAGGAAATGGGTTATTAATTGGACATTGTTCATCTCCCCTGATAGTTTTGGTTGCATTGTTGGTGTAAAATACAGTTGGGTCGGTTGTGGAATGGAAGTGAGCATGTGAAGAATATATTATTAGATGGTACTACAGAAAGTGATTAAATAGGAGTTGGGTGTGGGAAGGTTCAGTGTTGGAAATGAAGATTGATGGTTATGACTACTTTTCTGAAGGAAGTTGTTAAGGTGATAAGTATTATAAAATGTATAGATGGAATTTATGAAATACTGGAGCTGGATTGAAAAAGTATGATGGTTGGAATAAATGGAACAATTAACAAACAAATATGTAGTCTTTAGGTCGGAGATAATGAAACGTTTGATACTGTTGAATTACATGGAACACCATTTTGTATGTCAAAGCAACCTGTTGTGAAACCCCTGTTGGCTATAATACATCTCATCCAACTTGCGTGTTGTGTTAACCCTAGCAGAAAAGCAATAGCCATTGTGCAAAGTTGCCAAGCCACATTGTCCTAAAGGTTTCTGTGCAACAATGGACATTGTCTGAGAGTCAAGAGTCTATAGCCACAGCCATGAGCTCACTGTATGCTGTCATCCTTGGGAACTTGAATACTAAATAACGTCAGGCTTCACTGGTGGGATCCTCCACAGTAGCCTTCCTCAGTTCGAAGGTGATGAAATACTTGAGTCACTGCTAATAGCCTATTTGCTGGAATTGTTCATCACTTGAACTTGAATATGCAGTTTGTGTGGCTAGTTTAATGAAGTTTTTTTAAATACATTCTGTGCCCTCTCTGATTGGGCAGAGGTACTCAATTTGCACTTACAGCATTCTGTTGGAGATATTTTATTATAAGTGGGTAAATGCTGAAGGATATTGAATTGAATATAACTAATTCATACAAGACATCACAAGAAAATAATTCTAAGATGTATATTTATTTAGTATGTTGTAAACTTTTTAGAATAATCTATTTGATTCCATTGGAAATGATTTATTCTACAATATTCTGATCAACAACTACATGTTTATGATAAGGCATTATAAAGCAAGCTGAAAAGAAACTGAATAAAAATTCTGAAAATAATGAAATTGTTGTCTTTGTGAGGTCCTTACTCAATTCTTAAAGAGGAGATTTGTGATGTTTGGCTTTTCTGTGTTTTACTGATCTTAATTTTCATAATCATAATTTTACAAGTGCTAACAAGTACAAAATTAAAAGTGCTATTTCTTGATGTCCTAAGTATGTTGTTACTAAAATTAACTGAAGTATAACATACACTTTTTGTATATCAGTATTGTGTTTTCTACTTTGTCACTGATTTCACAACCTTGTGGTTATTTGACTAAAGACTGAAACAACAAAGAAGAATCATAATGCACTTTCCCAGCTAATCAAGTTTTTAAATTGCTTGAATACATAATACACAAGCCTGAGATCATTTCATAATGACACAACATGACATTAAAGTAATACCATTTCAAAATGTTAAATGATGTGCATATGAAATGACTTGTCTTTTCATTAAAAAAATGCAGTTACTGTTAACTTATACAAGTGCTTGAAACTTGCAATTTTCCTAATGTATAGCTTTTTGGAGACTGAAAAACAATATCCCATGTTCAGGGTGAAGACATCCAATTGCTGTGGAACATGGATCACTTGGGTGTAATCACTGTTTTTTGGCTGACAGTATTTCAATGGCTAGATGTTCCACATGATGTTTTCAGGTTTGACAGTATATCATATGCAGGTCCTTGTCATTGCTTTAGCAAGTCACTTCACTGTTGGTTTTAAAGTATGTATTTCAATTTTAATTTCTATATAGAAATGTATAGTAACATTTCAAGAAGATTAGTATTCCCTTACAAAAACTTCGCAACCATGGAGCTGGGAGGTTATGCAGAACAGAATTGTAGAGAACAAGGCTTTGTATAGGCCAATTTTCAATTGAGTAATATATTTTTGTTTGTAAATTAGTATTTATTTTGATATGTGTATGTGTTCTAAAATGATGTCCCTTTGGAATTTCATCATGATTAGGTAATTGGAACAAATTATTCTGAAGTTACAAGGTTTCTTTAAAGATGCGTATGCAAAATGCAAGATGTTTACCACAACAGGCAGTGTTAAGTGGTGACCTTTTTGAGTGTGTCTACGGTATTGAAAAATGATCACAAGGTTTTGAAATAGTAATACGATCAAATTTTTTTTTAAGAAATTTGTTTAAAGAGAATGCATCTAAAAGGAAATGTCAGCAATTGCTTTACAATAAGCTATATACAGTACATTAAGTACAAAACACTGCTTTGATAACAATAGTGCAATCTTTTGTGTTCATGATTGCTGTGATGAGCAAGAAGTAGCAAATCAACAAACATTATGGAATTATAATGAAGGAATAGTAATGCAAAGTAAAATCTATCTAATCTAAAAAAAATAGAAAAGTAAAATCTATTTGCAATAAGTATAATCTCCAAATAAATGCAGCTGTTTTTCTGTTTCAGTTGGGAAAGCCAGAAAGGTTGAACAAAATACAGACTTTATCGTTCACATGCACACCTGGACCATTTACAAATCCTCATTTCAAGCAATTCTGATGCACAGAGGGGATGACTGGGCCAATGATCTCTTTATGAACATCAGAAGTTTGGATGTAGCATTTTATGTAAACTAACCACTGCGAAGAACTTACTGTCAGGTTTACATTTGAACAAGAATCTAAAGTTATATAGAACTGACTTCTTCAACATGCAATTGTTTTTGCATTTTCTATAAATGCAAGAGAAAAACAGAGTGTCAGACTGACATCAATTGAAATGTATAATCGACTGTGTGATATCTGCAATGTCCATATCCTCCAAGAGAAGGGATAAGAAAATCGTCCATTCTAATTTGCTATTGTAAGTGAGGTATCAGGTCCGATACTTCCCTAAAAGTATGGATTTAAATACTAATTCTGTTTTAAATAAGTGCAATGCATTTGTAACATTCAGTAGTCATTTAAGTAGAAAGAACAATTTATACAATGGTGCTTTGTGCCTCAAAGACAACCATTATTAACAATTTTTCTATCTAACTCAATCTGGTTAATAGCAAAACAAGTCTTTGCATAAGTGTCAATTACAAACTCAAAAGAATGCTTGAGATGACTGTATTCAAATATAAGTTACACCTTTCGACCTTATTTGATGTCAGGTTACACCATGGATTAGGTGCAAATTGTTATAAAAGCAGCAGGAATAGTCTGTGTGTTGCACTCCAAGCATCCTAGATTCGAGTTGGAGGATTCTTGTAAAGCCCTTTGCACAGACAATGTGTTATGACAGACAACCTAAGCAACAAAGGAACATGCTGCACTGTTTTATAGTCAGTAGTAAAAAATACACCTTAAAATACAGCCATGCCATTTCACTTAATTGGTGTTTGAGATCAACGAAGGGCCCGTTTTAAACATCATCAACTCTAAACTCCTGGATGATAAGAAAGTGATTCTCGATAGAGGCAGGCTCGTCCTCAAAGTGCAACTTCTTCTTCAGTGGGCTTCCCAGCTCTTCCAGGGTCTTGATGAAAAGCTTGTGTTCTCGACCCACCCACGCCCGCATAGGGTCACACACCTCATAGGGTGTCACATGGACATGGACTTGTACTGCGCTGGATGCCAGTTCCTCCAGCACCCTTCTGTCTGTCACCCAGGTCTCACTGCCCCCCGGGTGGCCTCCGTCCAGCCAGTACATATCAGTAATGCTCTGGATGAAGGGTGCCATCTCTGGATCTGCCCGTGCCCCTTCTAGCTCATACACCATTTGGTTCAGCACCACACAGCCTTTACTGAAGCCCACCAGAGCCAAGGAGAATCCAGATGCCACACTGCCAGCGCCTCCTTTTGGTAGGAGTGGGTTCTGTATGTGGGTTTGCTCCATGCCATGGTTAAGGAGTGCCCTGCAATTACAGTCACAATTGAGTTAAGCCATACTGAATATCCGCTAGTCACATACAATAAAAAATGTCGGCCTGTCTGTTTTTGTCATACTACTGTAAAACCTTAATTCTGGATTAACTAGAACACTATTCTGCAAAAAGGGAAATGCCTGTACAAAATGATACCACAAAATTTGTTTGAAACTTAGCCAGAAACTTTGGTTTGCATACCTGAGGTGGCGAAATGCTCGAGAGTCAGATGAGTAGGGTGAGTGTTCCGGTGCGCCAAACAGGTTGCTCTCCACAAAGTTTTGGTAAGAGCTGAATTTGTGCAGGTGCATACTGGATGCTCGGACTAGCCAGATGTGGCGGTTAGGAAAGTGTTTTCCCAGTGTGACAGCTACGCGCTCCAGGCTCCAGGACAGCCACTGACAACCCTCTGGTTGGACAGCCATCTCCTCCTCAAAGTTCTAGGGTGGAGAAAGAGACAAGCGGGCAAACAAGAGAAAAACAGACAGCGCTTTACATTATTACATTTTGACCTCAATCATAACTTCATTCACCCTTCTGGGTGCTCACTCTTCTTAGTACTGCACTCTTTCGACTTACTCCTCTACATGTCTCACCTGAATGTCTCCGGGAAAAAACACAACATGTGCTCTACATTCATTAAGGTCATCTTCAAGGTCTGCGTCTGAGCCACACGAAACATGACTTGAAGGTCTGAGCAGGAGCAGGTCGTTGACTCGATTACGGTCGCAGCCTGGGACTTGTGTAAGTCGCTGAAGCTGCTGCAGGTTGGAGGGGTGTGCAGAAGAAGTCGATGACCTTGCCACAGAGTTCATTGCCTTGGTAATAGCAAACAATAAAAGTCCCCAAACCATTTGAACCGTTAACAAGGTGTTGTCTAACACCACACTCATCTTTATTATAAACTAGTTTATAGATGAAAGCACTTAAAATGCACAGGTAATGTAGATATAACTATGACTTTATTCAAATGTAAACTAAGCAGGTATTCATGGAAAGCCACAATCCAATCGATTCGATTAATAAATGATAGCAAGCATTAAAAGATAAATTCCATTGTCGTGTAAATCCTAATAGCTAGGCAAATACGCCTGCCGTATTTTGATGCAAAATCAAAAGCACAACATCCAATGCATGATATAATCAGCTAACACTAACACTAAATAGTGCAGGGTGACTCTTAGACAATACAAATATGTGTTCTAAAATATATGTTGGTTAGATTTAAGATTGAATTTTAGTTATGATTGTGCATTTTATCTGGATGGACAGTGCGAGCACTGTACACATATGGGATGGATAGCATGCGCATGAACTGCTAGCTAGCTAGTAAATTTGTGAACGCCTGCGACGTTTGTTAGCTAGTGTCTGTTTCAGCTGCTAGCGTTACGTTTGCAATGAAGTAACGCTCCAACTGTTAAAGAGAAAAAACAGACTACCTTCTCTTAGTTAGGGGTTATCCTGCCTGAATTTCGACACGTTCCAATTGCGTTTTCAATACCATGCCTCTTGTATTTGTCTGTGTTGCTGTTTACGTATCTTGTCCGCCAAGTGGCGCTGTGTGAATACTTCTGATAATAACCACCCTTCGAGCTGCTGTTACAAAGATTATTTATTCTGCGTAATTCACAGTTATATTTGAAATTAGCTGGAATTACATCTAAAATTCTAGTTTAACCAATAACTAAAATTAAATCAAACATTATGTTGGCATTAAAAACACAATATACAATAATAATAGTCTCTTCACTGCTTATTAGTTTCCTAACACCAGTTCAGATCTGGAAAAGGAGACACTTCTTGGTATATGGACACTCTTTGGACCGACTCCCAAAACATGGAAATAAACAGACAGCCTTTCCACTGAAGGCCAAAGGATAGAAAAAAACCTTACTGTATAGAAATTGCAAACAGGAACCCTTTGAGAACGGACCATTCCAAATCAAAGCAAATTGTGTTAAGTACTCGTAAGTATTACTGGCTGTCGATTGTAATTCGCCGGAAGTTATTATTAACATCTTAAAATGCAATGAGTGTTACACAATTACAATCTTTGCGCGGCATGTAAGACTGCCGGCGATCAGACTGTAAAGTTAATACAATGCTAATGTTATTATTTCAACCTTTTATAATGTATCTCTCTTTGAAAACTGTGTTTTGGGAATGCAACTATTCGAAGGACTGCTGGCAATTTAAAAAGGGACTATGCGTAGAACTTATTCAATACCTGTCTGCGCATGGTTGTTACAATGTGTACCTCAGCTTTTGAATGGAGAGGTCCCTCACTGCAGTACGCAGTCCAGGGCGGAGTCAAATGTGGGCGCCCTCTTGTCAGGAAGTGCATCAAACGCACGTTTTTTTAATGTATTAAAAATCATAACACGAAGAAGAAATAAACAAATGGGAAGTATATTTCAAGAAGCAAACTTGGAAAGAGTGAGTTTAGAAGTGCTATCAAAGGCAATCGCAACGCATTTTTAATTCCACATACGCTTTATTATATGACATGTCTTCAAAACTTTGTCATAAATTGTATAGTATATGGTTAAATGTTGAGGCCTCTTAATGGTCCGGGTTTTGTTGTTGGTGGGGGCGCTAATTGGGGTGACACATCACATGCAGGGATGAGAAAACCGCCCATTTTAGTAAATCGTTCAGAAAAGTTTACGGATAATAACCCTAAAATCCATAACGGTTTGGAACGTTGTCATAATTTGAGCATGCAGTAGTCACGTTACAAGTGAACGAAATACATTTAGAGTACCTAAATGATGTTTTCTGATCTCGTGACTGGTGTATGCATATATCGACAACCGGTGAAGAAAAGACTTGGACCAAAAGACCCATTCGAGGGGTGAACTAATATTTTGAACGAATCACTCTGACAGATCCGAAGATCCATTCGGGGAGTGAACTATGCATTTGAATTAACCAATTCAGATATGATTGAATTGGTTCACAACTTATTATTACTGGTCTTAGGTCAGTTTGTCCTGTTTTTCTATTTACAGTTTACAATTACAATTAAAAAAGAAATTATATTAGACGGCTTATACTGCAATATTGTTTGATTTAGATGTAGTTCGAGTGTGTCAGTTATCTGGCTGTATGGGATGACTTGATAGGGCCGCACGGTGGCGCAGTGGTTAGCACTGTTGCCTCACAGTAAGAAGGTCCTGGGTTCGATCCCCACCTGAGGGCCTTTCTGTGTGGAGTTGGCATGTTCTCCCCGTGTTAGCGTGGGTTTCCTCCGGGTACTCCGGTTTCCTCCCACAATCCAAAAACATGTAGGTTCATTGTTCACTCTAAAAATTGTCCATAGGCGTGAATGTGTGTGTGTGCGTATGTCTATGTGTTAGCCCTGCGATGGACTGGCGATCTGTCCAGGGTGTATCCCGCCTCTCGCCCAAAAAGTCAGTTGGGATAGGCTCCAGCCCCCTCGTGACCCGGTACAAGATAAGCGGTTCTGATAATGGATGGATGAGATGACTTGATTTGAATAAAAATACATTGTATACTAGTTAGAACAATATTGAGAGTTGTTTTGGCTAAACACAACACTCCACGGTTCAGTAAAGGAGTAGATTGCAACTGCTCTGAAGTCACTTATAGCAGTAAGGGAATAGGTACATTCCTAACTACATAACAATGGCAAACTAATGATTTTTTTTTGCTTTACCGAGCTATCACATTACGCAAAGTGTAAACTATTACTTTATTTTTCCTTCACAAACTTTGCTCAAATAAGTTAACGAGTGACTCAGAACACATCAGTTGTTACACCTGCGCAACCAAAATGAACGAACCTTTCTTTCATATAAAAGATTTTTAAAAAATTACCGAATCGTTCATGAATAATTACACATGATTTCACCTTGACTTTACTGTTTTGTAAAAGTTTGTGAGAGGTAAGCTCTGGTTACATGGTCATTGGCGCTTCATTGTGTTTAGTACGCTACTTAATTCACCAAATACAGGAATTAGTTGAAACATCGTTCTAGCTAGGTGGTTCATTGGTTTACCACGTTGTACACATGCAGGGAACGCAGTTTCCCTCTGTGTCTTGACCGGCCCTTATGGGTATATTAACTAAAGAAGGTTCTGTCATTTTAAAGTATTTTCCACACAGTAGCACAATCTTAGCACATGACATTATAGTATTGTACTATCAACCTGTAAAGCCCAAATGTTAAGACGGAGCTTTCCTTATTAGATTTTTTTGTTGTGGATTTATATGGAACAGTAAGGTTCAAAAGGAACTAAAATTAGAACAGCTTGTTTCTGTTTCAGTGGAGGATTTATGAATTGAAGGCTTAGACTAAATTGTTTCAACTTAATTTTGGATATTAAATTTAATATATAAGTAGCTGACTTGCCCTTGTGTGATATACAAAGTAATTGTTTGTACTGAGAAAATTTGATTTGATTATTTGATGAATACGTTCGGTTGATTGTTCTGTTCGTTGTCTGGTGTATAATTAGCATTACCTTTGCTCTAGGTCAGGGGTCCCCAATTAGAAATCTTGAAGGTCCACAAATATTTTTTGGAAGCAGGCATGGGTCCGTTTGTTTTTTTATCATCGGTCCAGCTTATATAGTTGGCTGGAGGTAGGTAGGCCTAGTTTACCTTTTTCAGCATTGTCAGTGGTGTCAGTAGCCTCATCCACTGCTAGGGATATGCACTCTACATTTTTTATTCCATCACAAAGCTGTTTGGACAAATCACCAGCCAGTATTTCAGTACGTCTGGTTGCTGTGTTATCTGACGGGGGGGATTTGGTTTATTTTATCGGTCATTTCCTCCTTTTCTTTGCCTTCAAACATGGCATCCATCACTTCAGTCATGCACTCTTTAATGATTTCTGAATCAGAATATGGCTTCTTGTGTTTGCCTAA
>JAVQJS010113823.1:0-16119 GCA_036024795.1 Galaxias rostratus | reverse complement strand
CGCGAGCCCTTTAGCCCGCGAAACGGAATGTAGCAACATTTAACATTGTGACACGAGCCAGACGCGTGCCTGGCGCAAGCCGGACACATTTTCGCGGCCGGACACTATTTCGCATGACACTGCCTCTGACAATATTGTGCATGCTATTCTACCCCAGGCTTTTGAACAGTAGGGCTTCTGCCTTTTCACATGACGGGGTGTCTTTCTTTAGGTCTTTCTTACGCCCCTCTTTCGCTCTTATTTTCTTTCTTGCAGCTATGTGCACTCAGCAGGTGGGCTGTTTGTGGCAGATGAAGTGCAAACAGGTTTTGGAAGAGTTGGTAGTCATTACTGGGGTTTTCAGCTTCAGGGGGAGGACTTCTGTCCAGACATAGTGACCATGGGCAAACCAATGGGTAATGGGCATCCTCTAGCTTGCGTGGCAACTACAGTCGAGATTGCTGGAGCTTTCACTGACAACGGGGTGGAGTACTTCAACACGGTGACTAAGACGATGAAATCCACATGATGATATCGCTGGTTTATTTTTCACATTTAACATCCTTTTAGTAACAACTGCATCAAGCAAAATCAATTTAAACCGATGTTTGTATGTATATGTCAATCACTCTAAATCTGTCTGGCTTCTCTAAACTCCTGCAGTTTGGAGGTAACCCTGTGTCGTGTGCCATCGGCCTGGCTGTACTTGATGTCATAGAGAAAGAGGACTTAAAGGGGAACTCTAGGCGTGTGGGGGAACACCTTGTAGTCCTGTTTACACAGCTTCAGACAAAACATCCCATCATCGGAAACGTTCGGTAGGGCCACGACCAGGGATGGTACTGCTCTTATAATTGTGAGAAAGTCGGGCATCTTTGCATTCAATGCAAGGCTTGTTCATATCTATTCAGCCAAGTACAAATAGTAACTTCAACACCTGTCAGCAGCAGTTGTAAGAAAAAATGTCTTTAGTCTTGTGAACTGGAAAATGTCAGAATAGAAAAGTAGACACAATACTTACCCGGTCTAAAAACAGATTGTGTATAAATGACTTCTGCTGGGATCCATGCAGTGCCTCACTCCATTGTGTGCTCTGTACGCAGAGGGGTGGGGCTGTTTGTTGGCCTGGAGCTAGTGACTGATAGAAAGCAGAGGACTCCAGCAACAGAGGCTGCGGCACAGTTAGTCAAGAGGTGAGAGGTCATAGTCCTCACGGCTGTTCACGTTTTCAAAAACTGGCCCATTGTCCAGTACTATTTGTGTGCTGAAATAAAATGCATGTAGGTGCTAACAAAATCCACATTTCACGTGTGAGGTGTTGAAACAAACACTTGTACTGATAGATGTCAATACCAAAAAGGCAAAGTATAGCATTTGCATTTATTTGATGTGGGATAACGCTTTACCTTAGTTCTACCTATTATCCAAAATGAACTCAAGTGAATTTGTAATTTAAGTTAAGCTATTTACCTTCTTTCTGCCTTTCCAGGTTAAAAGAGGAACGAATCTGTGTCAGCACTGATGGCCCCTCGGAGAATGTTGTCAAATTTAAACCGCCTATGTGCTTTGGAATAGACGACGCAGAGTTTGTGGCAAACACCATCGACCACATTCTTACAGGTTAGACATGAGCTAGATTCAGGCTTTAAATGCAAAGTATGATGCATTTATGCAGTACAAGTGAAATGCTATGAGTGCACCATTTACATTGTATAGAAATCAAGAGAATACCATACAACAGTATAAGCTTAGATGTAGATTTTCAAGAATCATTGCATTACTTACCATTGTGCATAATTTGTCAATGCAAAAATGGAATAGCAAATGATTGGCATTGTACTGCAGAAGTTAAATGTTTCTTCAATGTTTTTTCCCCCAGACATGGAGAACCAATAAATAAAAACTGGACAATGGAGACATCTAAGGTTTTTAAAACCTGTAAAAAAATTTAATAGCACCAGACAATGTGAGTTTGTCACATTTAGAAGATTGAGAGGTATATTCGGAAAAATGTAGAGGTAAATACTAAAATAGATCTCACCAACTGTTCAAAGTGCACTTCTGTGACAATCCATTCATTTTCAAAAGGAGAACCAGAAAATGCATCTATGAATTTCAGACATTTCCATGGGAAAAATTGGTATCCAGTTGATGGATCAAAAGGCATTAGTTGCGCTCAAGAGCTGGATTAAGACCCGTTACACCTACGTTGGTTAGCATGGCCAAGAAAATATCATACTTAGGGTTTTGTGTTGATGGACAACAATATGTACCATAAGCACCATGCCTCAGACATTTTCATACTGAAAACACTAACAAATGAAGGGATATATATATACACATTTCTATCAAGATAAAATCCTAAATAAACATTTTCTATTATAATTGTATTTTGTTCTGCAATGCAATCCTTCCAACTAACCTAACACTTGAGAATCGTGCTATACATTGGCATCATTCCGAGGTCATCTCTTCAATTGCTTCTGAATAATTCACATTTCGTAGGCAGAATACGTAATCATTCTATATTGGATGATAAAATAAAAAAATCTGGTGGTGGAATGGTGTAAAAAAATAAAAAATAAATAAAAAGTCAACAAAAAAAAAAACTTTGTACAATAACACTTACCAGAGCACTACCTTTGTCTCCTTGACTTATTCACCTAAAAATACCAAGCACAGCAGCTGCAGAACTATTGGAGTGAGTACAAATAAAAACTTATACCGCCGCAAGTAACAGCACTGCTCCCCATATAGGAATCCGTAGGGTTTTTAGCATTACGGAAGGTGAAACAAGCAAGCCATTTAACAGTACAAAGCATTTAACATTAACCACATTGGCATTAGTTTTATAAATAATAACAAAAAGATCCACGTGTAATATAAACCAAAAGTTTATTTCTACCAATTTGCCCAAGACACTAGAGGAATGAATTTCCAGTGAGAGAGGGAATATCCTCTTACATTTACAGGCTTGCGTTGGATTATATCATTATAACACTAGTAAAGCCACTTTTAAAATAGCAAACATGATAAGGTGGGGGGGTCTCTTTTAAAAGCCAAAAAACAATAAATCTTGGTTGTCCTCATCTACTTCACCAACTGCAAACATTCACTAGACAAGCTTACAAATTAACCCTTTGATTTGTTTAATCCCTTATCCTGCCTCGCCCATATCTGAAGCCATGCAACTCGCGTCGAACACTCACTCAGCACGGGAGAAAAGAACTAAGTCTAGAAACACCAAAAAGAAAAAAAAATACAAATTGTTTTATTTTAATAGGCTCCAAAAGCTCTGCTCCTGCTTATTGGTAAATCCAGTAGACAAGTAAAATACAACCATACAATACATTAGATTCAAAAAGGTACCAAAAAGTACAGTAAAAATAACACTTCCATTTCTGGAAATGTAAATGGACAAAAAAAATATATAAAATAAAATGTGGAAAAGTGACACTTGCTTCCCCATTTCCTCACTTGATCTGTACATATGGAGCATGAGTCCAAATTTCTGCCAACTCCAAAGGAAAAGCCTTAGCCCATGTTCGCTGTGGGTGGACCATGGGTTCCTTTTCTTATTTACTTTAGACCTTAAGAGAAAAACATGGTGCTTACAGTTACTGAGAAGCCAATATAACATGTATGACACGGACACTATGAAGTTTATGAATGAGTTTTACAGGCAATAACAACACAAGACACCCGGGGAACATCAAGGGGGACTTGACCACTAGCTGCCATACCTAGCACCCCGGGGAAAGACCAGAATGGCTAATGTGAAGTCAAAAACCACCACCTCAACCCTTATTGATCAAGTAGTGTTTGTAGGGATGCATCTTAGATGGTTGGCACATGGAATTAATCCATCTTTAATGATTACAGACCCCCTCCCCACCCCCCGATCGGATGTTTGAATGGGTTTGGACTAGATGGAGTAATTTAGAGTCAAAAGGCACAAATGGTTACAGCTAGATTGTCATATCACCATAGATGATGCAAAAATGCATACCTGCACTACATGTGATCAGTATGGCTTGTAGCTACTCTGGTGGCCTCCACGTCTTGGAGTTTTCCCATAGCTTGCATTGCCCTGGTCTGGAGGACAAGAGAAAAAGGGACTGAGTTCTTCCGTACGTTAAGGACCAATGTAAGTTTCTCTCACAAGCGTGTGGGCGCTTATCGCTTACTGTAGTCGTAGCCACCCCCATAGCCGTAGTATCCCGCTGAGTAGTCGTAGTTGCCATAGCCACCATATCCACCGTAACCCTGCTGTCCATAGCCACCATAGCCCTGGTTACCGTATCCCTGGTTCCAGTAGTTGTTGTAACCTTGGTTCCAGTTCTGGCCTTGACCTGAAGGTAAGGAGCACATTGTGTAAAGGTTATAGTCTCACAAAACCATTCGATACACACAATGCAAAAAACAAAAGCTTCACATGCTAATATGCATGTCAAATACTAATGCACCCTAATTATACATGCCAGTTCACTTTTGTGTGTAATTAACATTAATATGAACTTTACATTCGGTGTCCACCTCTTGAGAAACACAATGTTGGTCCATAAAACTTGATTAACTTTGCCATTTTTCAAATAATGTCTTGATGTGCACAAGTTCTTATTATGTAGCAGTGCAATATTTTCTGCTTCCTCACAAAAACAGGAATCTGATTAATGAATGCGATCCAAGAGTGGAATCAGCTGTACTGCTATCCCATCATACCCCATCTATTCAAATAATACCCTGCTTGTCAATTCTGAACCATTTGCACTAAATGCCAAATCTATGACGTCAAATCTTCTGTCTGACATGGGATTCTCATACTCACCTCCACGGCCTCTGCCTCGTCCCCCTCCACGGCCACCGTACTGCTGCTGCTGGTACACCTCCTTGGGCTGGGCTATTTTAATCTCGCACTGGAACGGGAAAAAGACGTTAAACCATTGTAAGTAGGGATTTTCTTATTTTACTCAAAATTACAAAATTGCTGTCTATTTGTCGAAGTCTATATGTGAAGACTGACCCGAATTAATTAATCCTTAGATTTTTTCAATGCGAAATGCCAGGATAATTACATCTATATACATATATATGTATGCGTGTGGGTAATATGTATATATATACACACACACACACACATTTCTTTTAGTCAGGGTTCAAACATTAATTCCCCACAATTTATTTTTCCATAACAAGGACTGTAAAGTGGCACAATGAACCCGTCGTGTCCTTGCCTTGCTTCCACTGACGTTGTGGAATTTCTTTTCCAAGACTTTCTTGACTGGAGTTTCGTCCTTATATGTGATAAATACAAATCCCCTCCTCTTCTCTGTCTTGGGATCTTGTGGAAGCTCAATTGTCTCTATCTAGAAATCCAGAAGAGAAGAAAGGCAGGTGAAAATAGATCACAGTTAGCTCTTTATACATTATATTGACAGAACGATAGCAATGATCAGAATTACGTACCTCGCCAAAGGTTCCAAAGTACTCCTGGATGACATCTTTGTCCGTATCTGGATTGAGACCGCCAACAAAGATTTTCTTGACAGGTTCCTTCTTCATGGCCATGGCCTTCTTGGGGTCAATTTGTCTGCCATCTAGTCTATGTTCTTTCTGTTCAAGAACCTAACAAGACAAAGTGGTCAACTTCCACTACAAACATGGGGTGGAATAATGATTTAATTGGATCCATTAACATTTTGCCCACCTTGTCTACACTGGCTGCTTCTTTGAAGAGGATGAAGCCAAAACCTCTTGACCGGCCTGTCTGTTGATCCATTTTAATAGTGCAGTCTGTGACTTCACCAAATTTTGAGAAGTAATCTTTGAGATCTTTCTTACTTGTGTCCCAGCTGAGTCCACCCACAAACATTTTCCTAATATAAAATAAAGGAGAATTAACATGACTTCTCCGTTTGCAAAATAAACTGAAAAGATTATAGAATGAAATGGTATTCAATAAATCGATATTTATATTCATCCTATGGGGTAAGACATAAATGGACAAACTGTCCTAGAACATCTGTGGCCATACACAAGGCTGGGGCGACTATGATATGGCGGAGACCATTACACGACCTCCACAATATGAATCTATTGCATGTTGATCGTTGCACATTTTTTTTTAATATATTAAAAGGCACTTGCTTCACATCAGTTGGCGAATAGCACGCCATTGAACGAGCGCATTACATATCATAGCTGCTGAATGTGCCCATCCCCCCTACACTCTGCACATGGCGCCAACAAAGCCCGGCGGAACAAAGGAATGGGGCAATCCATGAACACTATGTTGCCTTCAATATCTAATTTTAACTCACCCTGCATCTTCTTCGCCTTTACTGGCATTTATTTGTCCACCCTCGCCCTCCGAGGCACCGTTTTGTGAACCGCCACCTTCCTCAGCGTCGACCCCTGCTTCGGCTTCGGCTTCTGCTTCAGTTTCTGCTTCGGTTTCTGCTTCCGTCGCTGCCTCTTCTAGTTCGTCCCCACAGGCTTCGGTCTCTGCTTCATCGCCCTCATTTACAGCCTCTTCGGTCTCCTCTTCCACGGGCCCAGCTCCGTTGAAATCGTCCTCAATCTCTTCATGGCCGTTTTCTGATGTTTCCATAAACTGCTGCTCGGTGTCCGACATTTTGGACAAGTATAATCCTTTATCCTGCAAGAGTCGCAGATATTGTTATAAAAACAGCAACCATTATGCAAGCGTAAGCCATGTCGCCGTACATGCTTCGCCATTTATGCTGAACCAATGCATACACTCCCACCATTTTGGCTGCCAAGACCATCCCCATCCATTTTTGAGCAAGCCATGTAAGAACAATTTCACTGGCAACAACGTAAGATGCGTTCCAAAAAATTTCATTGTTTACCAATGTTTATACGGTCACATATCGGCAACTGTGTCACAAATTGTGTCGCGCTGATAAAACCAGCTTGAACCATACTATTTGTCGTTACGTAATGTAGAGGCCGTGCAAGCCACACTGTTATGCCAAGCTATACAAATACCAATTAATATTCAACCTAGTATGCTTAAAATAATCTACCGGTAATGAGGTACTTACAGAAGAATTGGATAAACAAAAATAAGATGACTAGATGATAAAGAAGCCTCCGAAGCTGCTTTCAGATCACACGATCGGAGAGCTCTCTTCAAGATGGATTCTCACACACAACGCCAACTCGTGGTTGGTTTTATAGTACCGGCAGGAAAAAAGGATCTTTCAGCCAAACTGCCTGTGATTTGATCCTCCATCTTGTCGATCATGGCTGTAACCAATTACCTACATGCATTTATTTTCTTTAACAGAGGTTCTCGCCCTTTACACATTGGAACTTTCAGTACCCTTTCTGTCCTTTCAGTACATTCTTGGTAGAAACAGGAGCTTTCACGCCATATGAATATCAACACGTGCCACATGTTGCGTGTTACACATCCATTGCATGTTACAATAATAAAAAGCGTGCATGACTAAGTATGTGTTTGAAATTATCCTGAAATGAACAACACTGAAATGTAATAGTGTGCAACATGTACATAAACAATTGGATCAGGGCAGACATCCGAGAGACAGAATAGTTTTTAATGTAATTACAGAATTAAGGCTAATTTGAATTTAATAAAGTGGTTAATAGGTAATATTCCATTCACACATCATGGTGCCTCTACAACAATAGCACCATCAAATATTTTAGGCTTGTTGGGATTGTTTTTGACCAGCCAGTCAGCAAGCCAAATCTAGAAAGAGAACACATACATTGGTCTGGGTCAAAACAATGACATAACACTTACTTTTTTAATCTAATTAACTAGATAACATGTCTGTAACATTCTAACACACACACGCACACAGACAAAGACACAGACACACACTTACAAAGGGATCAACTGGCTTCTGCTTGCAGAGCTCTGTGAGTCCACTGAGGAGAGTTGGGCTCACAAACCTGCTAAGGTAGTCGTTGGCTGCCTCACCCATAGGAATGGGCTCAATCACAGCTAAAGAAAGAGACAATTGTATTAAACACTAACCATAAAGAAATATATCTATTTTACTCTGAAAGTGCACAGACAGTAGTTAAATCTGTCATTATGTGTAATTAATTAACTCACAGTCGGGGAAAATAAACTTGATCTCTCTTTCAGCAGCAGAGAATGAGTCGCTGCCATGCACTGCATTCCTCAAATCAGAAATGCCATACTTGGCTCGCAGGCTGTTGGACAGATCGACCATGCAGTTTTACAGCAGCCTCAATTGATCAAGTAATACTTACTGCACAATATATTTATAATTGGGGTACTCAAATGCAAATGGAAAAATCTTAAATTGACCAAATTTTGATAACTAAATTAGATCCAACCTCCCTCCAGCCATCTAATGGCAGGTCACCCTCTTTCTCCCTCCAGAGCAAATTATATGAAATTGACACTAAATATTAAACCAGAGTCCAAGCAATCGCAGTAATGCTTTTCTAAACTGTATTAGACATGGGTTGGCCCTGATTTAAACTGCATGAATCATTCCTGCATCTGTCTGCATAATGTTGGGTTAGAGTCAAGACTGAAAACCATAACACTTTTGCCATTAGGGCTGCTCAACTTTGGAATAGTATGAATGAAACTGTAAGACAGAGAAACTCCTACAGTGGTTTAACTTAGCAGATCGTTATTTTCTTTACCGTAATTTGTGGCTATTTGTTCAACAAAGTTAAACAGACTCTTGATTTTAATTATGAGTTTTCCTATGGAGCTGCAAAAGTGTACTGTATATATTTTTAAATCATCTACAATGTAAGAAAATCGTACAACCAATATAGGAAAACACACTTAAATACAGCTCTGAAACATTTTAGGGGAAATTATCAGTTTCTCAGGTTTTGAACAAAGCAGAAAATTGTTGTAAGATTTGTAATAATCAGGTGCTTCAGCAAGGCTGGAATGAGGCAGATTTGTCAAGGAAAGTACAATATTGCACTGGAAGAAAACTTGCTTTCTTCTGATCTGACAATGTTCTCTAACTCTTGAGGATTGGTGTTTCCAAAACTCAAATATTTTGATAACCCATGGAATGGGATCAAAAGGAAGATGGATGGTCAAAAGCCATCAAACAAAGCCAAGCTGCTTGAATGTTTGTGCCTGGAATAGCACAAAGTCACCAAATGCTGAGATGCATGCAAAATATGATTATCTATGAAAATCCATTAGCTACAAAAATCTCGTTTATTTAAAAAACTATTGATTTCCAAACTCGTCCTACCTCAAAACATTATTATTGTGTTGTATATAAATTACTGTGAGTTTGTTTTCTTTGCATCGAGGTCTGAAAACACAGTATGTAATTTAGATTTTGAGGGGCATATATTTTCTTGCTCTCTAGGCTAACATATTTGCATTTGAAATTGGGGGAAATATAAGTAGTTAGAGGTTTAAAACAAAAAACTGACATTTTACACAACACATTCATATTAATATAGAAAAGATTGTTATTTTTTCTTAGGTTTTTAATTTATTTTCAGAGCTGAATATTGTTGTGTAACAAGACTATAAGCAAAGTTGTATTCGTTTTGTTTAAAAGCACATCTTTTAATTAGTTTTAATTGATATACTGACCATTCAGGGTGGGTCTCTCTGGCCTTGGCGTGGTTTGCAGGTCCCATTATGGTCTTCAGATGTGCGATCGCCTTGTCCCTGGACAGTGCAATTGCAATGATAGGGCCGGAGCTCATGAAGGCTGTAAGGCTCGGAAAAAATAGCTTTCCAAACTGTTCAGCATAGAAGTCACTGCATTGTTCTGGACTCAGCTGCAGCTTCCGTTTCTATAAAGCAATAAAACACTACTTTGGTCGCGTTCAACCAACCAGTCATTCTCTATAAAACAAGTGTGATATCCCCAACATAATTGGGTGGATGTTCTAGCTTAAATGGACCCAAAAACCCAAGTCACTCCGTTTCACAAGAAACATGGCGACCGGGTACCAAGCAAAGAACTTTAGCGAACCTCCCGAAATTTGTGCTCACATTGGATTGTATAATGGACGTCCAGCGAATAGGGTATAGCTACACTGTGTATTGTAGTGGTGTTTTCCAATGACGTGTGAACTCACCTGCAGAATGGTAAAGCCAGATCGGAGGATCGCCTCCTCAATTTCCTCAGCTTTGTTTATAGCGTCTGGTTTGATCAATGCCAGGGTTCTTTCCACATAGATGCGAGGAAAAGCCATCCGATTACCATCATTAGTTGTTTCATCCATGTCGTCCTTACCTGTAAAGAGCTAGACGGTGCACTCACCAAGTCTGAAGTAAACCACATGAAAACGAAGTTGAGCGTTCGTTTACCAAATCAGACGGATTTAAGAAACGCTACATATCTCGTAACATTCCACCTTTCCTGTCCTTTTGCAAAGCATGCGGCGAAAAAAGTAAAGCACTACAAAACTTAGCTTCAAGCATTACAGTGACTTCCGTACCTTTTTTATATATAGTGGGGACGTTTAACTTTATTTGCACCTCGCACTGCGACTACACTATTCCTGCGTTGCTAGGTTACATTTTTGTTATGTACCTACGGAGGGACATTTAGGACAAACGGCAATATATATATATATATATATTTAATCCATTATATTGAACAGTTCCGTTCACATTTTTTTATTTACAATAAGTAACACTTCCAACACTTCACGTATTCATTTTTACTAAATTTGAATTAATGACACCACACATCACTCCTTTAAAACTGTCTTTTATTCACTGCTGAATCTGCAAAATGTCTTATCGGGTTCCAATGGTGACCTGCCACACTCTAATCAGGTTGTCAGTGTAGCCAGCAAACAGAGTCTGTGGAGAAAATAATAAATAATCAGTTTAAAAGAAAATTTTACAAAAACTATTGGCTGAATACAATTAAAATCCCCTCATATTTGCAGAACTGTCGCCAGTGAACATCAGAGATTAAATGTGAATGGGCATAATCACTGGGGGAACAAATACTAAAATAATCTAACAACCGGTCAGCTCTAAAACAAGAAGTTGGAAATAAGAGTGCTGTACCTGTCCATCGGCAGACCAGGCAAGAGAGGTGCACTGTGGGGGCTCAGCCTTGCTGTTGGTGCTGATTACTTCCTGTCTCAGCTCATCCACGATAATTTTGCCCTCCAGATCCTGTAAATGGTAAGGTAGGGGTTTAGTTTACACGAGATTTACAAGACAGGAGGGCATGTATATCTTTCTGATTAGTCAGTGTGTACATCTGTAATGGCATCAGTTGAAAATCTCTTCTGAGGAAAACCCCAAAACATACCCTTTAATCATCAAAATAACAGTTGGCATTGGAAAGTATTGCCACTGCTCCGTAACGATAAAGATGTCAGCCCACTACTTAAGCAACATTTGTAGAGTGGTGTTAAATGGCTACGGTGAACTCACCCAGATCTTGATGCTGGGGCCAGTTGCAGCACACAGCCAGTAGCGGTTGGGGCTGAAGCAGAGAGCGTTGATGTTGTCCCCACTATCCAGGGTGTACAGGTGCTTGCCCTCATTCAGATCCCACAGCATGGCCTGACCATCCTACATAAGAGAAAAAGGAAAATAAAAATTTAGTATATGGCAATTTATATATACAACCGTCCTTATTGAGAACATTCTAGATAAGTTTGGTCATACATGCTAACAGCATGCGCCAAATTACGACTGACTACTGCAGGTTCCGTTCAGAAACAGCCTCTTTATCATCACAGTGAACCAGATGGCATTTGAAATGTACATCACAACTTGAACCCGCAGCCTTTGAGACAAAACCATTAGGAATCGCTACGACGAGTCAACTGACTTGGAAGTCATGGTCTTAACAATGGTAAACTTATACCTTTCCACCGGAGGCACAGAGGGAGCCATCAGGGGAGACGGTCACTGTGTTCAGAAAGCCAGTGTGGCCAATATGGTTGGTCTTCAGCTTGCAGTTGGCAAGGTTCCATACCTAATACAACGAGACACTTTTACACCAGAAAACATGGTCCAAAAGCGAGACCCATTAAAATCAATAAAAACAAATGGTTCTTGTGCCCTCATCATTGCAGGACTTTTCGTCAGAGCATTTGGTCAGGTGATAAATGTCATAATGAAATCATAGGGCAGTAGATGGGCACACAAATAAAGGACATCTGCTGGTATGAAAAACAGCTGTGTAAAAAACATGTGTACTTATAAGGAAGGCTCTAGATGTAGTTTGTAGATCATGAAGTACGTACCTTGACCATCTTGTCCCATCCGCAGGAGACAATGATGGGGTTGCTGCTGTTGGGGGAGAACCGCACACAGGAAACCCACTCAGAGTGGCTCTCATCCTGGAAGAGATTTCAAAGGTCAAAACACACTTTTGCATCACTTAAATACCTATATGTGGTTCAGATGAATGGGTTCCAACTCGGAATATTTACGTTTCTTTTTATTTTGAAAATTGATTAACAGGTCACTACAACAAATTTGCAATAGCACATTCTTGTGCAGCACATCGAAGGAAGCGCCCACCTGGATGGTGTACTTGCAGACACCAAGGGTGTTCCACAGCTTGATGGTCTTGTCCCGGGACCCAGACACAATCTGACGGTTATCGGCCGAGAAAGCAACACTAAGGACGTCCTTGGTGTGTCCCACAAACCGACGGGTGGTGGTGCCACTGATACAACACAAAAACAATGTGCAAGATTCAGGTTACACAAAAGGCAATCCAACTCCAAACAGGTTCTCTACACACGAGAAATTTAAACCATTTCCTAAAATACGAAAGGCATGTACTGACCAACTTAAGGCAAGTTTAATGGCAGAAATGATCATGAAATCAAAGGGACTACTGGGCAGCATGAGACGTATTCCTGAGGGACAGGTCTATTACAAGCACTTTTTGACTTGTGGAATGTCCAGGGTCAAAAGTATGGGTAATTCAGAAACAGCCTCTTTATCATCACAAGATACAGACAGCTAAATGCTTCATCATTTAGGATCCACCACCCTGGTGAGTCTGCTGCCAATTACAATGAACACAGCCATTGCCATTTTCAACATCTGTGCATTAGACCTTGTGTTGTCAGTCTGAACATTCCAACTAGCATCTTATCCAACCACCCCTTTCCCAAACTCACGTGGTGAGGTCCCACAGGCGGAGAGTTCCATCCCAGGACCCGGACAGTGCAAACTGTCCGTCCGAAGAGATGACAACATCACTCACAAAGTGAGAGTGACCTTTCAAGGCCCGCTGGGGGATGCCATAGTTGGTCTCGTCACGGGTCAGCTTCCACATGATGATAGATTTGTCTGAAACAAATATTCAAGTATAACATTATCACGTGGCTGCTCCCAAATGAATAGGCATACGACTAATAACGTCCACTTCATATCAAGCCTTGCTTAAATTAACACAATTGTGTCACGGGAGAGTACACTACCAATGTGTAATTGGTAGCAACATTGCCAGGCAATTTGTCACTCAAGGGCATATTATAGGTGTCTGCAACAGTCTGTGACGTCGGAAAATGGAACTTCAATGGTTCTCCACAGCTAGGCAAGAATTAGCATGACTCACGGGCGGTGCAAGGATTACTTGTAACGTTACAGGTAGTAACCCCAATATATACTTAAAACCCAACCAACACTCACTTTCAACAGCGTGTTGTCTTCTATAGTACGTTATCATGATCTGATCACACTTAAAATTTGACAACGCCGCAAAAGCGATGTCTCTAATCAATGCTAATGCTAGCCATGTTGGCGAAGCGGCTAGAAAGCGCTTACCTCGGGATGCAGACAAAATCATATCGGGAAACTGAGGTGTAGTGGCGATTTGGGTGACCCAACCATTGTGCCCCTTAAGGGTACCCCTTACTGTCATCTGCTCGGTCATTTTGGCGAAGTTTAGTAGTGCCTTTACTATGGATGAATTTAGATACTTTCGAGGTCTAGGTTTCCCTAGGTCCTCATCGCATTTGGGCACAGAGAAAAAGGAAGTTAAGCCCCGGATGCAGAACCTTTGAGGGGTCGATCGGCTCGCAGAGCACACTGGGACAAGTGTTTTTAACCCTGTCTATGTTACATTGAACGAGTAATTAAATAATCAGATTGTAATAGACTTTATGCAATTTGTGCATTCCGTTTCCAAGTGATTGGTCATCTCAACTTTAAGTAGAGTCATGTCAAGTTAAACTGCTCTCTGTTTTTATACCCAGCTCAACAATCTGATGTAATCTTGACTCTATTTATCTATACACTGAGTATAACAATTTACTATATATTTAAACATTTATAATATTTACTATATTATGAAAAAACACGTAATTGTTTTGATAAACACTTAAGTATAAAGTAAGTCAGAGCTATATTCTTGTTATTATTTATTTTTGGGTGATTGAAAAAGGAACCTTTTGACTGCATATTGCCTATTGACCAGATATTTGCTAGCTTGATCAGGTTTTCAAGGAGTTCTAGGTATTTTATTGTACAGATCCCAAAAATTGCACACACTTTTCTGTCATCCATCCATCATCAGAACCGCTTATCCTATGCAGGGTCACGGAGGGGCTGGAGCCTATCCCAGCTGACTTCGGGCGAGAAGCGGGGTACACTCTGGACAGATCACCAATCTATCGCTGGGCTAACACATAGACATACAACCTCTCACACACACATTTGCACCTATGGACAATTTAGATTCACCAATTAACCTGCATGTTTTTTGACTGTGGGAGAAAACCGGAGTACCTGGAGGAGAGACGGGGTGAACATGCAAATTCCACACAGAAAAGCCCTCAGGTGGGAATCGAACCCAGGACTTTCTTACTGTGAGGCAACAGTGCTAATCACTGCCCTACCGTGCCGCCCTTTTCTGTCATCAGTTTTTCAAATTCTGATACTTCTATTATTTGTAAGTATATATATATAAAAATCATTTATTGATCTTACCCGTCACTGATTGTATTGATTTGTTCATTTTGAATGTTCTTCCTTACATTTCCTGTCATGTAAACAGTGCACTCCTAAAAAGAGACGAATCAAAAATATCTATAGAGATAATTAGATGCTACATATGACAAGGTATATCATTTATGAGTATGTGTCGTATATGGCCTACACATATGTATATACATACGTACATACCAGTGTCTTTGAGTGTTTTGAAAAGCGCTCTATTTGTATAATGTATTATTATTATTATTATTACTATTATTATTATTTTTATTATTATTATTATTATTATTTTTATTATTATTATTACCTATTCATATAAAAATAATTAATGACACACATATCTCTATTTGGGAGTTTATTTCAGTCTACATGTTAGGTTCATCACATTTTGACATATGCACAGAGCAGTTACAAAAATAGCTTAATCCTTTTACAACCAAAATATCCACTCATAATAGGAATACTGGTATATCTATGATACCAACACAAAACTGTGTTTTAAAAGTTTCAACACTAGTATTTGTTGAAATTGTACGTCTTTAAATAGATATGATAGTATCTGTAAAAGAAATAAACCACACATACTATGTATGTATAGATTACTATCAATTGATGTGAACGTAATGTCTTGAACTTTGTAACAATAAAAATAGGGAGCCATAAGACAGATGTTTGGATTCAAAACGTATTAAATCAAAATAGCTGAAATAATAATTCCAAACAGCTGATAATCAATTACATAGAAATGTATGGTTCTGTCAATTTACTAAGGTTTCCTGAATGTGTGTGTGGCTGCATGCTTGGGGATTGCCTACATGTAAAAAGTTGCTATTTAAAACAGTGTTGCATACAAATTTAAGCACAGAAATACAGATAAAAACACCAATCCTAGACTATTACCTCATCTACTAATAGACTCAATTTAAAAAAAAAAAATATTCATGGTAGATGATGATAAATGACCAAATAAAGTCTGCGATGAAATAATATAAAGAAATAACCAACCTATGTGCTACAACTTTTTAAAAAACTTTTCTGATGGTAAAAAAAAATCACTTTGAAACTTTGTTTCATAAATCACACCTTAGTCTGTAAATTGTCATTGAATTGAATGTACAAACAATCAATAACGTTTAAGTCAGCAGCAACAACTCATACTGTTTGGAAGACTTGACTGAAATTAA
>JAVQJS010113819.1:0-10427 GCA_036024795.1 Galaxias rostratus | reverse complement strand
CTTTGCCTTTATTTACCCAAGAGTCATTTAATCAACGTTCTGGGTCCTTGTAGGTCAATTACTAAGTCTTTGTCTATATGACACTTGGTCTTTATTGGACCTATAGAAACAATGAGACAAGGAGAAGTAGCATCAACTCCAGACAGTCATCACTCCTTGATATTTTAATCCTAAAGTCAACTAAAGCGTCTCTTCACTTGTCAAGTGAAGTAAATCTGGGAGCCAAAATAGTTGGCGAGGAGGCCTAAGTACTATACAGGATTGGGGGTACAGTTTGCTGTCGAGTCCCTATCACAGTTCCGTCTCCCTGTCATCTCCCGCTGCCTCTGTCTCCAGGTAGTACTCGTCATCCGTGGTGGTGTCAGAGTCAGAGCCATACTCATCGAAGGCCTCCAGGCTGGAGATGTAGCCTCTGGAACGCAAGCGCACCCTGGAGGTCAGATTGTCTGGTGTGGGCGGGGAAACGGGTGACTTGGAGGAGGATGAGGAGCTGGGGGGCTTGGACATCTTCCTAGTGCATGGGGAGGAAGGGGGTGTCAGCGGAACCTCCACATCCCACTGGAAGTGAGGGGAGTCCAGGCTGGCGGGGCTTCGGATGCGGCCTGAAGAGGTGTTTGAGGGGGTGCTGTTAGCGGTGGTAGGCGAGCTCCAGGCCGACAGTGGTCTAATCAGGGACCTGGGAAGGGACCTGGATCTTAGTCTTGACGGGTCGCCAGGAACCACCGCTGGTCCATAGTCCATAGCGACGCTATGACTATCGATGCCCCAGCCTCCCTTCCCCACCGTGCGGTCAGCTACAAAGGACCACTGGTTTAAACCCTCTCGACCCCGCGTGGTTTTGCGCCGCCTGCCGGGCAGAGTGTGATACTGTCGCGACGGCACCGTCCAGTCGCCCCGGCCTTCCAAGTCACCCGGAGCCGCGGCGACCTCTCCCCAGGTGAGGGCGGGGTTGTCAAGATCTTCCACGCTGGCCACCCGGGGCCCGGTGGAGATGCGGCCGGGGCCCGAGGGCCGACTCCTGTGGACAGAGCTCACCGAGCAGGACCTCCCGGCTTCCAGGCCATATTTCAGGTCTGCGCAGGAGGAGTAGGAGGCCAGGCGGCCTTCGCGCCAGCCCGCGCTCTCGGGACCCGTCGAGGCCCTGCTCCTCGCTGGGCCCGCTGACCCCGCCTCTGGATCGGGGCTGTAAAACACACAGTCAATGTCTGAGCCCTCAAAGGGAGAGAGCGAGGGAAAGGGGGAGAGGGGGCTTCGGAGGCCGCCTGTGGGCGTCTTCTCGAGAGGAGGGAGAGGACCGCCATTGCTCCATGGCTGCAGCCTGTGGGGGCTTGACGCTCGGCCGAGAGGCGGGCTCCTCAGCTTCAAATCTGCCTTGCTGTCTTTATACAGGTCCAAACTGGAGCGATGTGCCGGGCTGCGGTCGGCTGTGAGACACTGGGTTTGACCCTTGGTCACCGGTTTGTCTGCTGAAAGAGAAACCTTAAACTGTTTGTCATTGCTTTTCTCATCCCTCCCTGTCCTAATAGAACTGTTGGCAGAACTGGCAGGGTTATCTTTGAAACTCGGTGAGCAGTTGAGAACGTATCGACTCTCTTTACGAATGTCCCTCTCCAGCCTGTGGTCCCCCTCTTTCTCCCCAGCTCCGCCATCTTTCTTTCTCTCCCCCTCCATTGTGTCGCCGCTTCCAGCCGTGGAGTTGCTGACGTTGCTAGACCCGCTGGTGGAGGGCGTCTGAGACCTCCGTTTCCGTCGCCACAGCGACAGGGACTCGTCGTCCAGACACTTGACGTTGAACGTCTGCCTCAGTTTGTTCAGGACCAGCTCGATCTTGTTCCCGCCCCGCAGTGCCCTCTCTGTGTCGGCCTTGGCCTTCTCGGCAGGAGGGGAGCCTGGGTGTTCAGTGAAACCACTGGGTGTGCCTGTGGCATTCTCTTTCTTTCCCTTCATTGCAAAGAGGCCTCTCTTTGAGGCAGTGCTTTGTCTGGACGCTGTGTCACTCGCCGTGCCCTCAGGTAAACACGCGGCAACTCCATTCAACCCGCTCCCTTTCATCCTACTTCCCTGACTTTCTGTGCCAGCGAATGCCGAGGGCACACCTTGTTTGCCGACCAATTCACTGCCATCAGAGCTTTTGTATGATCGACAGGTAAACTTTCCGATGACCTCATCGTGCTGCGGCGCCAGGGATAAATCATGGGAGAGGCCAGGCTGTCTGTTCCTGCTGTTGTATTTGTTTTCCACGGAAACCTGTGGGGTAGAGGTGCGAGGTCCCGAGGCGGATGTAGCGGCTCGAATGCAGTCTAAAGTGGCAGAAGAGTCGGCTTTAGAAACCCGGTACACGAGAGTCTCGACCACGTCAACACATTCCACAGGAGAGCCGGCAGTCGTATCAACTTGCAGCGGGAGAGATTTGTCGTTCTCCGTGGTGCCTGAGAGCGATGTGTGAACGCCTCTGCCATGCTGGCTGCTCTGTTTGGAGCAGTAGCTGCGTTGGGCACTTTCCATTTCCATGGCAATGACCTTCGAACTCTCCGACAAGCCCGCCCTGCTGTAAATCGGGAAAGAGGGTGATTTGCGGGAGGTGGTGGGGGATGGAGAGAGTCTGCAAGTGAGTGAGGCAAACGAGCAAGTCCGTGTGAGTGTGCTTGGCGAGGTACAGGTGGAAGCTGGGAGAGCATCTTTAGCTTTTTCCGGTGGAGGCCGTGAAGATTTGAGGGCCGAGTAAGGTGGGGAGCTGTACCGCAGTTTATAGCCACTGCCAAAGTCTGGCGGGAGAGAGAGTGTGGCCGAGCTCTGGTCCGTGGGCTCTTCCTCGGACACCTTCCTTTTCAAACCTGAGACGGGCGCCTCGACCGCAGCACTGTCAAATGTGAAGTACGACGTGCGGCCCACACCGCTTCCCCCTCCTCTCTTCGCCGTTTGATCAGCAGAGTTGGCTGACAACCGGGAGAGTTGACATTGCTTATCTCTCCAGACCTGCAGGCTGGAGACCCTGGAGCCCAGGGGGGAATGAGGTGACAAACCCCAGGTGGGGCTGCTCGGCCTCAGGGAGGAGAAGGTGGATGGTCCCCCTACGGAGCGGAGGGATCTGGAGAGGGAGGGGGATGAGGGGCTGCGGGGGGAGGACTCTGGCCGCTGCCCTCTGCTGGTGCTTTCCGAGTGCTGCACTTCCACAGAGTCCTGCCATGTCACCCGCTGTTTCACTGCCTGATTGGTCGGGGAGGCATCCAAGGCACCTGTGAACGTTCGCTCCCCAGTGGTGGAGGAGGCGGTGTGGGCAGGCGAGGTCTGTGTCGGGGTGAAAGGAGGGGTGAGGGGGGAGGAGACGGGGTGGGCCGCGGTGGAATAACTCTTCACTTTTAGGATGGAAACCGTGGGTGTGCTTGGGGTGAGGGGGGAAGTCGTTTCCGAGGAGGGGGACAGGGAGGCGTTTGGCCTCGCTGGGGAGGCGGGGCTAGTAAAGGCGTCAAGTTTGGGCGTGGCAGGGGGAGTCAGGGGGCAGCAGGAAGTGACAAAGGTAGAGGACGGGGCGAGGTAGTTAGTGTTGGGAGACACGAGATAATCCTGTGCCGGTGTCCGACAGGCAACCTTGGTCTTATGGTCCATATTTATATTTCCAGTGCCCAGGGTGAACCTGAAGCCCTGGCTGGACACTGGAGTGTTGTTCCCAGACCCAGGGCTGCAAGGGCCTTCCAATGTAGGATGACCAGCAACCAAAGAGGCCAGGGAGCCTAAACGGCTGAGTGGGGAGTGAAGCCTGTGACCTTTCATTCCCCCGTCGCTCAAGTCAGACTCTAGAATGTCCCTGGGGCCCCTCAGCGTCGCCATGCCGACCGCAGGGCTGACTGGAGAGCGGGATGACATGCCAGGTAGACTGTGGGCCTTGTGGGAATTCAAGTTATTCACATTGAAGGTCTTAAGAACAGTCCCCATAGAATCCAGCTCTGGAATGTCTTGGGCATTGGCCCTTCTCAGAGGGTTGGCAGACACGCCGGCACTGTTCAGGTTAGATGGGTAAGCTGGCCGGGTGACTGGGTTGTTATTGTCTTTGCCATTCGGACTTGACCATGTGTTGTCATAAGCGCTTCGGAAGGCTAAGTCGTTGTTGTTGAGTCCACCAGAGGGTGTGTTCTTGTTGATGTTGGCACTGCCACCGGTGGCGTCTGAGAAGCCAAGAGGGGAACTGTCTTCCTGACTCACAAGTTTCCTCCTGGGCGGGGACTCCAAAGTGCTCGCTCGGGAGATCGACTGGCTTTTCAGGCCGCCAGGTTTTTCAGGCCCAAATCGGGGAGGTTGGCGAGAGGAGTCTGTGGTATTATTGATATTGGGTTTGTGTGTGATTGACAATTTATTTGTCACATTGCTGGTAAGACTTGTTTGTTTGTTAGGAATGGATGGGGTTGGGTAAGTCCTTGTCATCCGCGAGTTTGAGATAGGGGGGATCTCTTTCTGACCGGTCGAAAAGTGTGCACTGGGATTTTCCTCTGTAGTATTGCTTGAGGACTGTGAAATGTGAGGCCTGCTGGTTTTAATTGCTCTGTAAGGTGTTGGCGTTAAAAAAAGAAGTGATTTTGACCTTTTTGATGGACTGCCATTGGTTGAGTTTATAGATACATTTGGCTTATATAGCTCAAAAGGGCTGTCATTGGTTAAACTGGGCTCAGAGAAACTGTTGTCCCTGGAGTGGGTGGGGTTATTGTTTGCATTAAGACCCCTCAAACTGAGAAGGAGAGTGCTGGTTGTTGGTTTAGACCCTGTCAGGGACAGTTGGCCTCCGTGACACCCGACATTGGACATTCTACTGTGGTCATGCATGCCCAGGGAGTGGGAAGGTACAGGCGGTGCGGTTGTGTCCAGGTGTTCACTTGCAGGTGTTCTCTCAGGCAGCCATCCCAAGGTTCCCCGCCTGTTGCCCAGTGACTGAGCCCTGTTCTGACTTTCTCTCGCAAATTGGTTCATGGTCTGGAGGCCAGCAGCAGCTGTTGCGCAGTGTGACCCGGCACCTTCTCTGTCTAGCACTTCCTGTGCGTATCCCTGGGCTTCCTGTCCAGGCTCCCCGCCCCTCTTGCTGCGGCGTTGACGTCCGTTCCGATGCGGGGCGAGAACTGACACCAGGGTGGAGGACAACATCGCTGTCCTGTGGCCATTCAACTGGTAAACGACAGAAGTAGAAATAAAGTTAGTTGGATTGTGGATGTTTAGGATAGTTCAACTCCTCTGAAAGTTTCTAAAAAAAAAAGGAGGAACATGTAACTATATATAAGTCTTAATAATAAAATTAATAACTCCCCCGTTTATAATCCCCTTATTACTAGGTATATGCCCAGCAAATATATAGAAAGTATAATACATTATTGGGTTAAATTGTACTGTAAAAGTAAGCCTTGTTTGTTTCCATGACATTACCAGGTTCTTAGCAATGTGTATTCTTAGATCTTTTTGCTTGAGACACAACAATAACTAATTTACCAGTGATAATTACCCAATAATACACTATAATTTCCTTATATTTACTAGGTAAAAACGTAATAATTAAAGTACTATAAAAGGAAGGGTTAGAATAAAGTGTTATGTCATATAAATCAATACAAATTGAACCTTCCACCTATGTTTTCATCGGAGCAAAACAAGCGTCTCAGACTACAGACTATTAATACATTTCAGGACTCAAGTCCGCTACATGAACCCACTGCAGCCTAATAGTTTTCCTATGTCAACACCAGCCACTGGCGTGCCACCACACCTCTGCAGATATTACAGGTGGCAATAAAAAACACTTTGTGGCCTTGTTTTACATGGAACGCTGATCTGTCAAGGGCATGCCATTAGGGAGGATTGCTACGTTGAATACAGGAATAGCCAGGGCTTCACTCCACAACCAGAGTTCCCATGGTTAAGGTATTAAGACGTGGAGGCCAGACCAACAGGTTGGCGTGAAATTCTTTGAAAAGTTTCCAAGGACCACAAAAACACACCCTGTACCTGTACTCCCTAGTAAGGAATTTACCCGTTGCTATGCATCCATAACATGAAAATGAATTTCTTGTTTGGGAGTGCAGCTCCTAAATTAGAACAATTTGAACAATTCAAATGTGTATTAGAAGATTTGGGAGTTAAACTGTTCTTGTATTGGTTGAAACCTGTACAGGTTTACCAATGTTGGAATACCTTTTTGTTATTTGCTTCTTGTATTTGTTTTTATAAAAAATGTCTTCTTGTCTTTTCTTGTTCTATTTTCTATATTCGGCCTATAAAATGGAATGAGACCTAGCTCGGAATGAGACCTAGTCTCAGTCGGTCAACCGTGTGCAAATAGCTAGATAAAATAATAACTGTCGCATAGACATGGATTTTATCATATCGCATTGGTATAATTACAATGTGTACAACTGTGACGCACAATGTTATCTTGTGGGCAACTGTCTGTAAGCCACAATCACGTTGTATACATGGTGTGTAAAACAACGAAAGGGAAAGCAACACAAAATTCTTGTTAGTTGGTAATAACCTTAATTGGTAACCAATGCAAGGGGATGCCTACCTGTCTGCTCTTTGTCCCATGTGTTCCTCAACAACAGCTCCCGGATAACTGGTAATACAGGAAGAAATGATTACAGGAGAACAACTCATTAGAGGCTTCTATATCCTTTGAAATCACTGACAAAGACCATGCTGGTATCCACATCCGTTTTGGAATGGCATAAGACCACGTACACTCTCGTACACACAGTTTAGAAAACAATGGGACTACTGTCTGTCAAAATCCTCATTCATGATATCTCTGCATGATCAGCAAACAAAATAAACAAGTTCATGGTGGTTGAGGCTGAGTGTGTGACAGTAGACACCGACGTGAAAACACAAGGAATCTAATGCTTTTCAGGGTAACATTAGGAGGGTGAGATGTTCCACATGGACCGGACCCACTGCATTCCACTTTCTTTACACAGTTCCACGGTTATCACTTTTGACATTTCTCTTTCTTTCTTTTCTCATCACTACTCTCCTCTCGTTCCATTCTCTTTTCATAATATTCAAACAATGTCTGTTGAAAGGTTGTAGCACGCTGGAAAGAATCCCACACATGCACAGGGTTCCTGCAAAAGGAAACCCTTTCGCTAGGGTGTGTGTGGGTTGAAGTCTAGGCAGGGCTAAGGCAGAGAGGTGACTTAACAGAGCAGTGCAAAAGGCCACGTACAGTGCTACCAACAGCTGTACCCTACAAAGATCCACATCGACACACTCTGACACACCGACACACAAACACACACACACACACACACACACACACACACACACACTGAGCCTGTCACTTCAGATCTTATCTGAGGAATAGGTGTAAGCATTTATTTTGAGGTGTAGGGTAATGAAGACAGGTCTGTCAAATAGACAGATGGTCCAATAAAGTTCTCAATTACAAAGCAAAGGGGGAGTAAATGCAGTTTGTTTCTACAAATGACGAGAACATGTTTAGGTTTTCTTTATCCACTCACCTTATTCGATGGAGTTCTGTTCTAACTTGAACCGGCTTCTGTTAAGAGGAGAGTCCGACCAATCTGAATGGGTCCGCTGCCAACAAGCTGACAGTAGCCTTCCTCTTCCCGGTTCGTGCAGGTCCAAAGGTTAAGTCTGGCACGATAACAAGATTTATGAATCCCTCTAAATGTGATTTCTTTTGTAATCTTGTGGGCTACAACACATCTCATAGGTTAGTGATGATCATTCACCACTTAGTGTCTCTAGGTTTTTAAAAGTGTCAAGGAAGCCGGGTAGTGTGTGTGTGAGAGAGAGAGAGAGAGAGAGAGAGAGAGAGTGTGTAGAGAGTGTGGGTGTGTAGGTTAGTGGTATGGGGTGTGTGTAAAAGCCTCACCTGTGTATTCTCTTTTTCTGAAGTTTGTCTAGAGTGATCGATTGGTCTTTGTCTTGTTTCCATGACGATTATCCTCCTAGATTCGTGGACCAAATGTTTCATCCTCCCTAACAAACCGTAAATGTAAATAAATTACAGGAGCTACATGAGTACGGTGTTAATAAAAAAAATCACAGGGGTTGCAACTTTGTTAAAACAGAGTTCATATCTCCAATGTTCTTGTCAGAGCACAAAATATAAAACGGAATTGCATAACAATAGCACGCACTTCAGCACACACTTTCTCTTACATGGAAAACCATACAAACACACGCATTTGCCTGTGAAATTATGCCAGGTAGTCCAAAGACCATCAGTCATCCAACATCACCGAGATCAACTCCAACAGTGATAGCTAAGATTGTCACCTGAAACGAATGCCTCCCATAATGAAAAACTATGTATTTGTCATGAGGAAATCAGATTTAGACGAGATTAGCTTAGATTTCGTAAATAAAGTCTATAAAGTAGTCTTTCATAATGAATCTTGTCTATTCATTTGTACCATTTCACAGGAGAAGCACTGATAGAATGTGAATGTGGATAACGTATCTCATATTGAACAAACATTTACCTATCTGTGCATAGATTAGAACCATTCACAGAAGGAATGAAAAAAGTGAACAAGACGTGTTTCTAGTCCTGTACCCATATACAAATCTCTCTTTCCTCTATACCTCCCCTTCATCATTTCCCTCTCTCCAGCTGCTGCTGTTCCCCCTGCCCCTTAGTAAAAAACTGTGCACTAATTAGAATGGTAATCCACGCGTTATGATCATACAACATGGCAGGACATGAAAAAGGAGAGAGAGAGAGAGAGAGAGAGAGAGAGAGAGAGAGAGAGAGAGAGAGAGAGAGATAACTCAAGTGGAGAATTATTTTGACAGCACAGGTAATTGCCAGTTCCAACACACAAGGTTGTCAAACACACACATGTGCACACACACACACGCACGCACACGTGCACACACACACAAACACACACAGAGCTACCTTTCCCTACAGGCAAAACAGGGAATCACAACAAACCATTTCAGTTACTGCCACAAAATTAGTGCAGTGGTGGCAAGCAATGCACATATTCACATAGGACAATGGCTTGGTGAAATTGTCACAAAAGCAAACAAAAAAGTGCTAGTATACAGCTAAAATTGTTAAACAAAAAAAAACTTTTGCAAATTTTGGGGAAATACTTAAAATGAAACAATACTTCACACTAGCCCGTTGATCTACCGGAATGTAGGCCTAGTCTTTACTCCTCCAAACTATGGATCCACAAAGACCTCTCCATTTAGCACAAACAGTCTTTGACTAGGATAGAAAAAACAGACTATGGTCAGATAAGCTGACTTGAGGCCTAAATGACTGGTTTGGGGCTGCTGTTGTGATGGAGCACAACCCACAGTTCTCACCCTATTATGTATGTTATTACAATGTCATGGGATGGACATTGACAATAATGCTTGCGTGTTTCCAACTCTAATAGATAATATCTTATATGCAGGTAATATTGAAAGGACCATGAGGAAACTAAATGATCAACCCTGATCATCTGTAATCATGCCAGATTCCTCATTGTGCTTACAACAATGTTGGCACAGTCACGGCTTGCCTTGGGCAAAGGGAGAATCTCATGCAATGTCCTGCAAAGGACTCCAAATGGTTGGCCATAGTTCAACCCAGAATCAGCACCCATTTAAACTATGGGCAGTTGTAATTACGCTTCGCTTCACACCCAGGATAAATTGTTTGAAGTAATTTAAAAGTGTTTCTGTAAAGAATAATGCCTTAATAAGGCAGGATGCCATCTTAACTCGAGGTTGTTGCTGTATGGTTATGCAGGCCTGCGGTGTGTTTGTGCATTTATTAGCCAGTTACACAGGCCTTGTATCCACATGTATTAGATGAAGCTGTACTGCTGTGGGTGCATATCTGCCAAAAAATCTTTACATCTTACATAATTAGGGTGGTACCAGGATGAAATAACAAACACACACACACACATACACACACACACACACACACACACACACACACACACACACACACACACACACACACACACCCACACACACACCCACACACTCACACACACACTCAAAAACAGACACATATTCAGGATATGCACTAAACAGAAGGGCCGCAGACACACGCACACACAGGGTCTCTCTCTCTCCCACACTCACACACACTCACACACACAAATGCATACGAACGACATATTCACACACACACTTGAATGCGGGACCTATTCACAGTTGTGAGCACAATAACACACACACACACACACGCATGAGGAGGCACACAAGCCTAAACGCAGGCTACACATACACATACACATAAATACATGCAAACACACACAGTGTGTGTATGTGTGTGTGTGTGTGTGTGTGTGTGTGTGTGTGTGTGTGTGTGTGTATGTTTGTTTGTTTGTAGCCAGGTCACATTGTTCCTCTTTCACAGGGACAATTAGATCTGTTGGAAGGTGATCGGCTTCACACAACAGGTGGAGCTTAAT
>JAVQJS010113810.1:0-10992 GCA_036024795.1 Galaxias rostratus | reverse complement strand
GAGAGAGAGTGACAGAGAGAGAGAGAGAGAGAGAGAGAGAGAGAGAGAGAGAGAGAGAGAGAGAGAGAGAGAGTAATAAATATCAGGGGTTATTCTGTGTTTATTGTGCTGTTGAACACACTGATTCAACTGCTCTTTTCTCATAAATGGATCAGGGATGCGCTCCTCTGTAAAAGGCTGGTCAGGGAGTGATAGGGTGTACTCCACTGACACTGCCCTGGCTTTCAGAAGGTCTCTGTCCTTTAACATGTGTCTCTCCCCGTCTCCTCCTTTTTTTTCTCTCTCTCTTCCTCTCTCTCTCGCTCTCTCTCTCGGTCTCTCTCTCTCTCTCTCTGTCTCTCTCTCTCTCTCTCTCTCTTTATGTTTCTCTCTTTCTCTTTCTCTCTCTCTATCTCTGTCTGTCTGTCTGTCTCTCTCTCTCTCTCTCTCTCTCTCTCTCTCTCTCTATCTATCTCTATCTCTCTCTATCTATCTCTCTCTCTCTCTCTCTCTCTCTCTATCTCTGTGCAGTCGCTGGAGAGTACTCGGCGCATGCTGGCCCTGGTGGAGGAGGTAAGTCAACCAGTGTCAGGCCCGGTGGTACTGACCAGTCCAGTCAGACAGGATGCCCCTGTCCACAACCCATTCGGGCAGATTCAGAAAAGGCTAGCCGTAATAAACCGGGCCTTCACTTTGTTCAGTCAGTCATCGAGCTCCGCCGAACGTGTTTAACGGTGAAGGGAATCGACACTAACCCCGATGCAGGGCCCGCTATCACACCACACAAGTGAGTGCAGATTGACTGTTATAACACCTGACAAGTTAATATGCAACGCACATGTCAATATAGACCATGTGTGAGGAACGATGATCAACTCAAGAGGAGTCAGAGACACAAGCCTCAGGACGTCATGATGGTAAACTACGTCGTTATGAGATGAAATAATAGGTGCATCAACTCTATTGATGCCTTAGCTGAGCCGTTGCTACATGATATCTTAGAAAGAGGGAGGTAAAAGATCACCCGTTTGAAGCCACTTCAGGGGTTAACTCTCGTTCTTTTCAAAGTGTTTTTTATGGCCTCATTGGTTAAAGTGACCCTCGGACGCCATGGTGCGTTGTCAAAGTGACTCCCCCACCGAATGGCGTGTCGTTAAACTAGTCCTTGGCTTTTCCCCTTTCTGTGTTGACGGTGAGCGGCACAGACACGTGACTCAGACGCGCTGGGGTGACGCCTCCATCCCCCTTTGCAGACGAGTCGATTCGTCCGCTCTCCAGAGCGCCGATGTGTTCGGACCATGATGGAGAGATATCTCCACATACATTATGTATGAGAGGCTGTATGTGCTTTCAGCACATTGACATGTGACTGGCAGGCAGGCAGGATTGAAGCCACGCAGCGAACATTGAACATTTTCTACTGTTCACACACTATATAGGCACAAGTGAATTGTTTAGTCAGGACAGAGCAAAGTGGAGGAACAAAAATCTTGGAGTTAACTCTGGCTATACAGAATGGACAAAGTCTTACGTTATGGTCAAAAGAAGAAAAACGATGATGAACGACTTCAGAAATGGCCTTTAAAGTATGATAACTCTATGATAACTGAAATGCGAGGCGGCCTATACTGGATGACTATAAATCCGGAACGCGACGATGAAAATATCGACTCGCCTTCCAATTATCCAATCACGCGTCGTTTTTATGAAGTTGTCAAGAGCGGAGAACGGAACGATTGCCGTCCCGCTTGCGATGCTAAGTGGGCTTTTAGCATAGCCCGCTCTAATTCAATGAGCACATCGCGTACCCTGTGGAGACCATAGCAGCCCAGTGTTGTTAAGTGTTCTGGTAGGATACAAGTGGTTATAATGTTCGGAGAGGGTTTCAATCGGCGACTGGATGTCTGCGGTGGCGTGGCGCGTTGCCCCCATTGATCTGTTAATTTAGAGACTTTAAGGAGATCACCCATCCAGACAATACAATGCATAATTATGTGAGTGGGTGTTTTGAGGGAAATTCTATATACAGTATATATATATATATATATATATATATATATATATATATATATATATATATGTTTGTTGTGTGTGTGTGTGTATATTTGGCTGGCTGTCTCATGGGAGAGAGAGAGGATCAGGAGAGGACAGCAGCAAATCCCCTGTCTGTCCCAGTCAGTCATTTCAACAGATGGAACACCACGACTGCCATTCTTCCAAGCAACACTGAGCTGGGCTTGATCATAGGATGCAACTTTATGATGGAATGGATTACAAATCCAAAATGGTGCCGCCCCAGCCTCTTGTGGAGATATCTTACAAAAAGTCAACATAAGCCGAGGTAGCAGTAAATAAGCTACTCGGAAATATGGAGAAAACGATCCATTTTGATCTAAAGCTGAAATTTACATGATAGTTTAAAATGGCCTTACCTCAATAAGTAAAACCCAAAAAACTTTTATATGCTTATCTTGTTGCACGATATTAATATAATACGACACAATTCTGATATTCATCTTTAGTTTGAATAGTTTTTTAGTTTTTTTTTTAAGTTGAAGTTACCCATGGCAGCAGTAAGGTGTATATTACCAGAGCAGTTCTAATGGGACATTGGGTTGAAAAAGGGGATGGGCAAGGTGGTTGTCATAAGAACTCAAGGTCAAGTCAAGAGACAGCCCATTTACCGCATACAGTGATACAAATCAATACCAATTTCCCCTGGACTCTCAGTTGCACGCACATTCCTTCTTCCCGCCATTCCATCGCCTATATCTTTTACTTTCTCCTCTTTCTCCATTGTTTTCCTGGTTTTTACGCTCTCTCTTCCTTGATGTTATTCTCTCTCTAACTGTATATATCCGGTATATATATCTGTGACAGTGCCATGATATACATCGCTCCCAGCCACCCCACCCTTTCCGACTTCATTCGAATGGATTTCCGGACTACCCACTGCATCTCCTCCCCTCGTGACCTCACCGTTTGATGTGACCTTGGGCGCATCTTTCACGAGTGCCTCGGGTTCGGTGACGTCATCGCAGAAGGTCACAGCGTGATCTTTGATCCCCGTTATATAAGCACACTCTGGGATGAGGCTCTGGCTGGCTTTACAGAGACCCAGTGTGAAATAAGCCCTGCTTGGTCAAATACACCGCAGCCACAAAAACAAAAAGGAACAACATTCATATTGTTTATTCTTTCCCATATTGGAGTTTGGAGGTAATTTTGCCATCTAAATTTGATATTCTATGGTAATATCTTTCTTGTAGACACACAACTAGATTTGTTAAATTTGTATATGAAGGAGACTGTTAACAGATTTATTTAAATGATTATCACTCACCCCGCTGTTTGAGTGAATAGAAAAAAAGAAGAAAACACAACACATACATACACTCAAAACAATTCATACGAACACAGCACAAAAGTAGGGGATGTTTCATAGTCAATTTCAACCTTAAGATGTCATTACTCATACCACTGATGTCAAGTCAAGGCTTTTGTCTTCTGTGTGGATGTCTGTCAGTTGTTGCCAACTGAAGGTCAAATGGCAGTCCAAGATGCATCCCCATGACACTTTGACCTTTTAATGGATGGAAATATATAATTCAATGAAGCAAAAGCAGGACCATACCGTCAAATATATGACTTGTTGACTTTAAATGAATTTATTTTGTAACAGGTTCCACGGGATTGTATTACGTCAGTTGAAAGCAAAAATATCAAGTTCATGTTACAGAACTAACAAAATCTTTTTTTTTTTGTCAAATTAGCTTAACATTTCTACATTCAACTACCGTGATACAATAGTGTGGAACCTGTGTGGAACCTCTTACAAAATCCATGTAATTTAAGTCGGTAAGTAAGTTTTCTTAGAGCAGTAGCATCCATGGAGCAGTTGTAGGAGCCTGTGTTGTGGGTGAAGACCACAGCCAACGAATGAGCTGCAGTGGTTCTCCCGAGTTCCCTGCCTGAAGAACCAGGTCTGCCAAGGCGTCCTCACTCTGGTCCTCTGCTGATCTATTCTCTGTTCTGCCGTTTCCTCCCTCTCTTTTTGTTTTCACTCTCTCCTTCTTTTCACTTCTGTGTGCACTAGAGTAAAGATGCGGGCATCAGGACGCTGGTCATGCTTGATGAGCAGGGAGGTAAGTCGGCAAGGAATGGCTACTGTCCATCCAACATTTCTACAGTTTAAATTCAATTCCATTCTATGCTATTCTATTCTATTCTATACTATTCTATTAATTTGTATTATATTGTATTCCAGTATTAGATACTCAAATTACCGTAACATTTAAAGTAACGTCTGAGTCTTGACTGTCTTTTTTTGTTTTTGTTTTTACGATATTGAGACTAGGTGTTTAAATTAAATATGCTTGAGAACTGCCGACTCAGTTCATTGGAGGACAGGAGTAGAACGCACAGCAGACATTGTGGCTTTGTGACTGAAAGGCCAGACTTGGGATGCCAGATAGGGGGTGGGTGGGGTAGAAAATGTGGTCCTTTTTTACAAAGGGGGCACAATGATCGGTTTTACTGGTAAAGACAAAACATCTCATTCACTTCACATTCAATTAGATCTGTGTAGCATCCCTGGGTTAAGGCTTTGTCTTCTTTGGGAACGGCTCCGTTGCGAGGTACGGATGAGGTCCCTGGGCGAGGTGTCTTCCAACCTGGTTAATTTCTTTAGGAAATCGCTTGGACACCTCGGAGATCCTTTTCGGTCTACTCTGTCCATGCAATGGGAATGCTGTTAAAGGGAAGGTCTTAAAAAGGTCTGAAAATATATATTAACCCTTGATATGCATTGTGCATATATGCAGGTCATTCAGGAACACCTCTTTGTGTCAAGGACCATTACTCTCCTCTCAGTGTTTGACTGACAGCTTTCACTACGCGTACCGCGTGTCACCGCCACATTTTCCCTATCTGTCTCCAAGCATGACGTTTCCACAAAGACCCGGTGTTTCTAGATCAGCCAGCCGACGTGCTGCATCTGTAATCAGTGGAATGATTGACAGCCTAACGAGGGCTTTGGTTTGCCCGTCTCCTTTTAACCGCAAAATGGGAGTAGCAGACAGGCAGAACCAAAATGGAAACCAATCCTGTACCGAGAGGGATCCTGGAGGACTGTGCTTGGGTCTGTGTGAGCGTGTTTGCGTAAACGTGTGTGTGTATGTGTGTGTGTGTTTGTGTGTGTGTGTGTGTGTGTGTGTGTGTGTGTGTGTGTGTTTGCGTAGATGTGTGTGTGTGTGTGTGTGTGTGTGAGTGTGTGTGCGTAGACGTGTGTGTGTGTGTGTGTGTGTGTGTGTGAGTGTGTTTGCGTAGACGTGTGTGTGTGTGTGTATGTGTGTGCTCTATGCGTGAGGGACCTACCTAATAGGCCTGTCAGAGGAACATGTAGCCTTTCCCCCTGGTTTCCTGAGTAATGGCTGTGACAACCTGCTAACAGGGCCGCTGCCAGCAATCCGTTCCCAGATTCAAATTACCCCCGCTGTGTCTCCCCCGGCCCCCAGTTGTGGCGGTGCTCCGCTGCCCCCTCGGAGAAGTGACCGGAAAGACCCTCCGTTTGAGAGGTTGTCTGGGTCTGCCGTGTCGACAACAGGGCCCGTGTATCCGTCTCGTCGTAACAACCTCTTAATCCGGTCCGTAGCCCGGTGCCGTCGCTTCTCATCAGGGAACCGACCCGGCAGCAGGCTCCGTCGTCCCTCTCCCTGTTTCCTTACAAACATGAGGGGAGGGCGTAAGCGTGGCTGCCGTCTTGTTATTTCTGCCGGGACTGGAACTGTAACGAAACTCCTCCTCCTCTTCCCAGTGCAACACACACACACACACACACACACACTCACACACACACACACACGCACGAATGCCGTTTTGTGATGGATTTGTCATCGGCCTGGCGTTGATGCATGGTCTTTTTGTCTACGTGTCTTTGTTTCCCTGTCAGTTGCTTCTAGGCTGAACTGAATTACATCTCACCTCCTCTGGCCTGTCTCTTTGTAAAGAGCAGAAGAAGAATTACGCAAGAAGACCGAAATGACTCAGATAGAATGGGCCAACTATGTTTTAGAAACTTCATGTACACAACCAGTAGTTACCCAACTTGGGCCCACGTTGGGGAAACACTCAGGCAGAGACTTTTTCAATTTAGTTTCTTTGCCTACATCCATTTGCATTCAGTCGCCGAAACGCTAAGTGGAAAAAGGAGGCGGAAGAGAAGTGTATAGTTTTAACGTGGGATGAAAAACAAGCTTTCTGTAGGCTAGTCAGTATGCAACTCATGAGCCTAGACTGTGTTGCCCAAAAATGAAGAGCGTTCCCTGCTAGAAGCCACAGTAATGGAGGCACGTTAATGGACTAAATATAGGCTTCCTGTCAGGTGCTGAGGAGATAAAGATACCTCTCTCTCTCTCTCTCTCTCGCTCGATCTGTCACGCTCCTCGTTTACTCCAATCCCTCGCTCTCCCTCGGATTACCGTTACCAGCCAAGGCCAATTAGAGGTAGTGTGTGTGTGTGTGTGTGTGTGAGTGTGTGAGTGTGTGAGTGAGTGAGTGAGTGTGTCTCTGTAGTGGGACGAGGTCAGGTGAGGCCCGAGGAGATAACTCTCCTGTGCTCACAAGCTGACAGACATTTTCTTCAAACACCGGTTACTATGTCGTGTGTGGTGTTTAAAAATAGTACAGCGAGGAGTAAAATGGATGAGCATGTGAAAGAGGTTGGGGAAGAGAGAGGAGGAGGGCGAGATAAAGAAAGAGATTGAGAGAGAAGAGAGAGAGATGGAGAGAGAGAGGTAGAGGGAGGGAGAGCGAGAGGGAGGGTTGGTGGTGGGGGGGGGGGGGGACAATAACCATTTCTCGATTTACTTTTATTTACTTTTACCCCCAAAATGTCTGTCCTCACTGGTGTGCCCCTTTCGTGTTATGTGACGGGAGACATTGTCTGTGTGGCGCATCGCGAGCTGTTTCTGCATGGCCTCAACCCAGGGATGGCACCCAGTGTTTAGCGTCAGGCAGCTAGCTGTCAACCTACCCCTGCTTTGCTATCACCTCGCGCCGCTCATTTCCTGTACCCGTACCCCACCACCACCACCACCACCGACGACTCTCGATCCCGACATTAACCCCGCCCCCGCAAGATCAGCACTTCAAATCTATATCCTGATTGGTGCTTTGGGGTGAGGAAGTGATCGATGCTTCTGCTATTCGATCAGCGCTACGCTTTTTGCACTTCGCCACCCCCCCCCACCCCCCCCACCCCACCCCACCCCACCCATACTGTAATCATCGTCGGGCCATTGCTACCATTTCTATATTTCTTTTGTTTGTTAGAGTTATTATTATTATTATTTTGTTTTGGGGGGGGGGGTCTGTTTTCTCATAGATACTAATCATACAGGGATATAGTCATAGCAAATGGCTGATGATTATATGCAATGCATTTCAAACGTGTTAACAGGCGCGGTTCAGTCAGTATAATATTACTTCATCAGTCTCTTTTCCTTAACATAATACATAACCAGGAAATAAAACAGTTTGATTTGCTCAAGTGTTGTTCTATTTGAATATCCCTGCTGCTTCTCAATTGAAATGTATTGTTCACTAGAAATATCAACCCAATTTACATTTCAATACATTTGTCGTTGACACAACCACCGGCAGGTCTACCATTCAACAAATAACAACACGACATCAACTGTCACCAGGCAGTTGAATGAATCCCCAGCCCTCCTTTGCATCTTGCTAAGCACACTGTAACGCCTTGCATTGTCTTCTGCCTGATGGTCTAGCCTGTAGCTTAGCGCTTGAACCATCGGCCAACCAAGCCAATTCATTTCATGCCTTTGTCCTCACCAGAGCAACTTGAACGTGTCGAGGAGGGCATGAACAAGGTCAACCAAGACTTGAAGGAGGCCGAGAAAGATTTAAAAGATATAGGGCAATGCTGTGGCCTCATATGTCCGTGTGTCGCCAAGTAGGTACCGGGCCCGGCGCCCCGGGCCCAAGCCTGTGTGGTGGTGGTGCTGTCCAATGTTTGTCTCTCTTGTCACAGTCAATGTCTCTCTTTTTTTTTGTCTCCGCTCCTTTGTCTTCCCTCTCTCCCCCTTCCTCCCTTTTTCTCTCTCTCTCTCTCTGGTGCTTGCGTTCTTGTGGGGGATTTATGACTTGTGTTGGTAATCAGAGCAACTGGAGCGGATCGAGGAGGGAATGGACCAGATCAATAAGGACATGAAGGATGCAGAAAAGAATCTGAACAATCTAGGACAGTTCTGTGGTCTATGTTCATGTCCCTGTAACAAGTAGGTTGAGCCTGCCTTGCCCGACTGCATGTCCGCCTGCCTGCCTAACTTGCTGCCAGCTTAAGCCTTAACTCGTAGAGCATGGTGAACGGTGGGAACACGCAGCTCCCTAGACCACGCCACTCATCCAGGCCCCTTTCCTGTTTCCACCACACTGCATGCATGCGTGTACTAGGGTATATCTTTGAGTGCGCGTGTGCATGTAAGCTGTGATGACTGCGTGTGCGTTTGATACTCGCAACGTTTTATTGTCGTACTTGCAGTTGACAAAGGTTCCGCATTGAAACCTCGTTGCTCGCATCCTTTGTCGTTGAATTGTGTAGTCGTTTTACACGCATAGAAATTGTGGATATTGAAAATATCAGATGTTATAGGCAGACTCTTAATTATTTGGCAGAACATGAATTGAACAATTGAAGAATGTTAAAAGGCGATCAGAAGGTAGGTCATCAGATGAAAACAAGTTTCATGTCAAATTGGTTAGCGAGCGACCTGTTGCTGTCACTGTCTTGGCCTAAAGTGAACTTCGACAAATTCCACGAAATTGAAAGGGATTTATGCTGTAGCCCAAGTTACGCACACGGACTTCAACCCAACATGTAACATGCGCGAGGCTTTCTGTGAATTGCTGGTAAATGCTTTTTGTACACTAGACCATGAAATGAGACGCCTTGGAATTTTGAGTTCATTTATCTATGATATCTTAAGAAAAGCGTTTATAAATACCACATATAAATGCACAAAATGAACTGAATTTTCTAAAAACAAAACGTCTCACTTCAACTCTATCATGCTGTTGCTCCAGCACCATGCTAGACAGATTTGCACGGCTATTGGGCGTAACCTTGGTACCACCCACTACCCGTCTATGGCCCTTCTTGCTAAATCCCCTCAGTGTCTGCGACTGTACAGCATAGGCAACAAAGAACCATCCTGCAGTGGAAGTCGTCTCTTTCGAGCCCAGCCTATCTGGGTTTGTGTGACTAATGGGAACACAGCTTAATTGGGACGTTTATCGTGTGGAGAGACTTGAGGGTGTAGAGGTTAGCTTCTTTGCAAACGTATGTTTACCCCATGATCACCAACACTGTCCAACCACATAAAATCTTGTTTTGGGGAATCAACATTCGGGCAGCGCCTACTGACCGCTCTCTACATCAGCGTTTCCCAACCTTGTCCGCACCACGGCACACTTGCATTGAACGTATTGGTTTTGCGGCGCACTTCAGATGCAAACGGAATCAAACATGATCCAAAATATTTATTTATCTTTCCCTAATGTGACTTTCAAAAAAATTCCAAGGCACACCTGATGATGTCTGACGGCACACTGTTTGGGAAACGCTGCTCGACATGATATCCTTGCTTGACTAGTCTCTATATCAGTTAATTGGAATCTTTAAAGTCGAGGAGCAAAGAAGGGCTTCAAAATTCCATAATCAAATGTACCTATGCATTATTTTAAGATTTTTTATAACTTTATTTACCTAACCATTTAACTTTTTCCAGTAAATCGAGGATGTGGATGTGATGTCACCTTCGTGTTTTCATGTGCTCTGTCTGTACAACATTTCTTCCTTGTATGTTTGTCCAATGTGTTCATGTCGTCTGTGCGTCCTGTCCGTTGTGTGGTGGTGGGAGAGGGTTTGGTTGGGTCTAAAAATACCTATTACTTCCAAACAAAGACCAGTGAGGTGCTCTAGCCTGCTAGACTAGGAATTGATCAATGTAGTGGATCAATGATTTGGCAATCAGCTTAACTGCATGCCTGTAACTGATACATGTACTGCTGGTATGCTGCTTTAATAGGAACCCTGGCTTTTCACTGTACTGCCTCATTTGTATACGTTCTTACATTATAATATTGATAACTTTACAAATACACATATATTTGTTTTAATTTTCACATATTGCCCTCTACCACACACACACAAACACACGCACACACATGCTCACACACACGCATGCACACACACTGACTGCTCTGTGTCTGTGTCCAGGATTAAGGGTGGGGGCCAGGCCTGGGGGGCCAACCAGGATGGTGTTGTAAACAGCCAGCCTGGAGCCCGCGTGGTGGACGAGCGCGAGCAGATGGCCATCAGCGGGGGCTTTATCCGCAGGTATACTCTGTGTGTGTGTGTGCGTGTGTGTGCGTGTGTGTGGGTGGGTGGGTGGGGTTTATGTGTGTATGTGTGTGTGTGTGTGTGTGCGTGTGTGTGGGTGGGTGGGTGGGGGGTATGTGTGTATGTGTGTGTGTGTGTGTGTGTGTGTGTGTGTGCGTGGGTGCGCATGCATGTGAGTGTGTGAGTGTGTGTGTGCATGTGTGTATGTGCGTGTGTGCCGTACGTACGTGTGTTTTTTTCTTGTGCATGCGGGCGCGTGTGTGTCTGTGTGCTGGGCAGGTATGTGTGTCACACATACAGGGCAGCGGGCATCAAGGATGGCCCAAGGTAGTACAGCAAGTACGTACATCTGTGCCCAAGGGGATAACAGCCTGAAGGTCTTCGTTAATGTGCGTGTGCCCAGCCTGTCCTGACACTCACACAAGCTCCTGTGTCTTTCCAGGGTAACGGACGACGCCCGGGAGAACGAAATGGACGAGAACTTGGAGCAGGTGGGCGGCATCATCGGTAACCTGCGTCACATGGCGCTGGACATGGGCAACGAGATCGACACCCAGAACCGCCAGATCGACAGGATCATGGACAAGGTA
>JAVQJS010113792.1:0-30822 GCA_036024795.1 Galaxias rostratus | reverse complement strand
CATGTAACATGACAACATTCTGCAAATCTCAACTTTTTTTATATTTCCAGCTTGTCCATTCATTCTTCTTCTAAGGATTGGATTGAGGTCCACTTCTTTTCCTTGACTATATCAATCCATCTACGTTTATAAACCATTCAAATGCTACCATATATGAGAGTCTGTTGTCTGCAAGTATCAACACTATTATGGTCAAAATAACTGTAAATGATTGTGAGGGATCAACGTGCTGTATGTTTGAGTTTTGAGTCTGCTGAATAAATCAAGCAATACAAGTCATACGTTGACTACTCATGGTCTAAAGCACCATGCTGTGTAGAGTTTTTGAATTACAGTTTGATACCTCAGAATTGAGTCTTATGTTGCTGACACAAAATCTATAGTGTGGATCTCTGGGATGGCAGTTTGCTTACATCGTTAAAACTGGTGGTTGTTTTATTAAGAGAAATATCTCAAGTTAAGCAGAATGTCTACTTTTTTTAGTAAGAAGTGATTTTTAATCAAAGGGCAGCTCTGAATCAGTGGTTGGTTCTCACTTAAGCTGTGAAAGTGCAAGGGCTCTCCAGGGTTTATATTCTAAATGTTTATCCTAAGGCCTTCAGTTCTTTCAGTTCAGTTCATAACATGTATGCAGTTTACTTCTTATATATTGGGCACACATGTCAATGCAAAATACGCACAACGAGCTTATTAATATTGAGTGTTCAATACCATTCCAGTTCTCAAATGGCATCCCAACTTTTATTGGTGGTTGTTTCAGTGGATACTCAACACAGTGGAGAATAACTGTTTCACAATCTTGATCCAAATCACTTGTCTAAAGAGTTGGATCGCTGGTCAGAACAGTTTCTTTCAACTGTTCCATCTATATTTGTTTGCATTATCCATTTGTCAAGTTCATTCTCTTCTCTTTTCTGCCTCTTTTCACATAGCTCATTGAACAATCCAAGGAGAGCCTGATTTGTCAATGTCTTGAAGCAATGCCAGAAATTATTAAGTTGGCTATGGAAGGAAATTTTAAATTGATTTTTTAAATACCTAAAGATGATGAACGAATGTAACTACATTTTAATATTGGTTGTAAAAAACTACTGTACTTTAATGAAATAGTACTGCCAAATATTAATGTAAGCCCTTGTGCATGTTTATAACAAATAAGGTTTTCTCTCAAGCGATTTTCATCAAATTAGTGAAAAGATGCATTCTCTGACATATTTAAAACAAACGCATATTGTATTGTGTATTGAATCACAACCATTACAGTGGGCCCACATTGTCTGGCCAACAGGACCCTTTGTTGTTAATTTGTCAGCATTATATTGTCTCATTTCTTCGTTGTATGTTTGTGATAGAATGTCAGCTGGTTTGTTCCAGAGTTTTCAACCCTTTCTTTTCGAGATGAACTCATTTTCGGATTAAATGGGGAAGACATGCTGCCATGACGAGACTTATGAACTGAACCGAATTGTACTGTATTCCTTCATGCATAATAAATTTAAGAAAAGTTTTTAAATGGTGCCTTTTATTAGTGTTATCACAATATATTTGACATTGCACAAAGATTAGCCTTTTATTATGAGCTGTGAAGTAGTTATTCGACTACAGAAAATTCTCGAAAAGAGACTTGCTTATATATTTTTTATGAAATATATATTTTTAATACTACAAGTGGCACTTGCAATAGTGCTTACGTTTAAGTTCAAATTCAGTTCCATTAGGTTTGGGTGTATTGCTTGTCAGGCTGATAGATTGGTAGAGTTGAAATGTTTGAAGAACAAAGAGCAGGTATGTCTGTTGTTACACCGCTAGGAATGCTGTCTTTTTTTGGTCAATGTGACGGCATGGACATAGAAGAAGACGCTTCGCACAAGCTAAGTAAAATGGCGTCGTCCGTCTTGTAAACAGAGAGAAGAAACCTAGAAAATTTTTAAGCTAGGTTTTCTAAACCTTCTTGACTATTTAATCGTTTTTTAAGGTAACATAAATGGACAAATTATTCGTGTTGTGTGGAAAGAGACAGTGTCTACACTCTATTAATGGAGTTGTAAAGGCAAGCAGGACTTGTCTTTAGATAACTGGTTTGCTAGATCGAAGATGCGCTACGTACGAGAGACGCTATAATAGCTACATAACTAACTAACCTTGCATCGTTAGCTATGTAATTGTGTCCCTAATTGTATATATTGTGAGTGGCTTTTAGATAGTTTAATGTCTACCAAACAAATTTGCAGGCTTTTGCATAGATTGTATGTTTCTTTCGATGCTATTTTATGTTTCTTGTATGTACTTTTCGAAAGTCAAAAATGGGTTTAACATTGTTATGTTCTATTGTATGACAGTCAATACAGCCGGGCATACGATTGGTTAAATCATGCAAGAAGAAGGTGAGGCGACGGTGGGAGCGCCTGGTGCTGAGGGAGTAGTGGGTCTAGAAGAACCGAAGAAAATGACTCGGGAGGATTGGAGAAAGAAGAAGGAGCTTGAGGAACAGAGAAAACTAGGAAATGCTCCAGCTGAGGTGGACGAAGAGGGGAAGTAAGTTAACATCGTCATGTTCAACCGTAGATGTTTATTTACTAGATACCTTAAATCTGCAATCTCTGATTATCATACATCTTTTTTTCAGGGATATCAACCCTCATATTCCACAGTATATCTCATCGGTTCCATGGTACATTGATCCCTCAAAGAGACCCACCCTAAAACATCAAAGACCTCAGGAGGAGAAACAACCCCATTTCTCAACCATTGGAGAATGGTATAAAAGAGGGGTCCAAGAGGTATGTGTGTCACAATGTTGAATGTATGAGGGTTTGCGAGTATTTACTCTTATTACATTTAATTGTTTGTCTACCTTCACAGAAATCTGTCAGTACAAAATTCCGGAAAGGGGCATGTGAGAATTGTGGTGCCATGACACACAAGAAGAAGGACTGTTTGGAGGTATGCCATATATTTGATTGCTTCATTTATTCTGTTCACTCTCTGCAAATTCAGTCAAAGTTTTCTGTTAACTGAAACTCATCTCAGCATATATATATATATATATATATATATATATACACACAAACAACATTTACTTGAAAAACCTTAATTGTCTCCCTCAGCGTCCCAGAAAAGTTGGTGCTAAGTTTACTGGCTCAGGCATGGCTCCAGATGAGCACTCTCAGATCATTCTAGACCTGGACTACGATGGGAAGAGGGACCGTTGGAACGGCTACGATCCTGAAGATCATCAGCGCATTGTGGAAGAGTATTCCAAAGTAGACCTGGTGAGTGAGTGTGAGTTGTGTTATGTTTGAAACGATGTGACTGTTGCATTTTAAATTGAGGATCTAGCTAAGAACAGTTATGATTTTATTTCATGGTAGGCCAAACGAACACTGAAAGCCCAGAAGCTTCAGGAGGAATTGAACACAGGGACTATGGATCAAGCTGTGAGTTCTGAAGCTTTTTGTACATCATCTGCATCTTCATCTTTCAACATTGTTTTCAGAGCAGGACTAAATGTCTCTGTCCCGGGCCACCTGATCTGTTTATAGGATCCTTGGCTGGTTCCCTGGTGTTCATTTAGATACTCACAACTGTGTGCCTTTTTATAATGCCTTTGTATGTGTGTTGACCTGTTTTTGCACCAATCTCTTGTTCCAATAGCATTCCAGAAAACAGTGGGGAGATGATGAACATACACAGGTATAAAGACCATTACACTCCCTCACCACAGCTGGATCAATGTTTGTGATATATGTTATTGTTTTACTACGTTGATAGTTTTGCAACCTCAAGGAATTAGGGATGACAGCAAATTGTTTTTGACGCTTTTTATTCATTTATATTTTTCTCAGGAGCGGGAGCACGACAGTGAGAATGAGGATGAGGACAAGTACGCCGATGACATCGACATGCCTGGACAAAACTTTGACTCCAAGAGACGAATCACAGTTAGGAATCTACGTATCAGAGAAGACATTGCTAAGGTAAATAGACACTAGTGTAATTGTTACGAAAAGTAGTGTATGAGTTGGATAAATACATGACCTACGTATTAGATACTTTTAATCTGGTATTGATGTTAACATAAAAAAGGTTGATATAAAAGGTACCGCAAATTTTGGTAATAAGCTGACAACAAATATCAATATCGCTGACTCCTCTGTCATGTTTTTCTTTTTTAGTACTTGAGAAATCTGGATCCGAACTCGGCCTACTACGACCCCAAGACACGAGCCATGAGAGAGAATCCCTATTCCAACACTGGCATGGTCCCAGAAGAGTCAGTTTTAATGTCTTCTTATTCTATTTGAAAAACATAACAACAAATTTACGGCCCTAACCTCTTTGCACACACCGGCCCTTACACCAAAGGTTCCCTCAGAATTAGAAGATTTTAAACAAACACTTTGTTTGTGTACAATTGCTAACCCAATGGGTTGTTATGTTTGCAAGCCAGGGTTTTCTTCTTGTATAGACTTTCTAATTGTCTCGGTGGTTTACTTCACAGAGTGGGCTTTGCAGGAGACAACTTTGTACGTTACTCTGGCGACACCATTACCATGGCTCAAACACAATGTAAGTTCAACTAATTTTCTTCTTGCTCCTGGTTCTTCTTAAAACACAGGCTGGATGAATAGTTAATAATTCCCAAATGGATATATCCTCTTTTTTTGTATATGTGGAGATGGTACGCTAATGCCAGTATTTTTGGGGGGGGGGGGGGGTCAAAGTCAAGTCACTTGATGGTGCCGTCCAACTGACATTGCGCTACCTGTTCTCTGTATCAGTGTTTGCCTGGGAAGCCTACGAGAAGGGATCTGAGGTCCACCTGCAGGCCGACCCCACAAAGCTGGAACTGCTTCACCAATCTTTCAAGGTCAAGAAGGAGGATTTCAAGGACAAGCAGAAAGAGACCATCTTAGATAAGGTATTTAAATCCACACTTTCTCTATGGACTTCATGTCTGTTTTCTGCCTACGTGGAATGGTTGTACATTATGTTAAGAATGATGCAGCAACTCGTATTCCATGTTGGAGAAATGTCAGCTTTTAAACAATGAAACCACGGAAGGCAAACCTTCTCACGCTGAAATGATGTGTGTCACACCAGTATGGCGGGGAGGAACATTTGAACGCCCCACCTCGAGAGCTGCTGCTTGCCCAGACGGAGGACTATGTTGAGTATTCTCGCCACGGGGCTGTGCTGAAGGGCCAGGAGAAGGCGGTAGCGCGCTCCAAATACGAGGAAGACGTCCTCATCAACAACCACATGGTGAGCCTCTCCGAACTTGTGTGTAGAAATTTGTATTTTGGACTAATGCCTTTGCCGCGGATACCTTTTAAAAGAGTGGCTTTTGCAGTGATTCATCAATGCATGTATGTGTTCTGACGGCATTTTTTGTGCTTAGTGTATCTGGGGCTCGTATTGGAAAGAAGGTTCCTGGGGCTACAAGTGCTGCCACTCCTTGGTGAAGCTGAGTTACTGCACAGGAGAGGCTGGAATCCACATAGCAGTGAGTATATTGACTTTTCTTTGCTGTTGTATTAAACAAAGACTATTTTAACCTTGCTAAATCATAAACATTTGAGAGTTTTTATAGTTCCTTGTAGATGTTTTATCACCCGTATGCTCTTCTGTTTATAGGCCTATATTAATTTAAATTATTATTAAAGTTGACTCTTTGTACCTGACTCCTGGTTGTGTCTGTTCGTAGAGCACCTCTCAATGCGTTCCATTTGAAGAAGCACTTGAGGAGCCAGTGGAGGAGGAGGAGCCTAAGACTCTGCTGGAGGTAAGAAATATTAAAGTAAAGAGTCCGGTTAATTATATGAAAAAATGCTTGGTTACCTTGTTAGAAATATGTGCCTTTCATATTAGATCTCATTAGAATTGTGTCTAACAATTCATTGATTCCTTCATTAGATGCACCGTGAGAAAATTAGAGAAAGAGAGAAGAAAAAGAAGAAGAAAAAGAACAGGAAGAACAAGAAGCAACATGATTCTGACAGCAGCAGTGATTCCGAGGATGAAGAGAAAAAGAAAGAAAAGCTTAAGAAGGTAGTGTGTCTGTGTTTGATAGCAGTGCTTGTCTGTGTGTCTACTTTAGTGTGGCCTATTGTTCCATTCCTTACCTCCACGTCACGTGTGTCTGTCTCTGTTCCTGGCAGGCTCTGGGGGCTGAGGACAAGCGACTGAAGCAGGTGGAGGCCCTGCTACAGATTGATGAGAGAAAGAGGCCCTACAACAGCCTGCTGGAAGTGAAGGAGCCCACGGAGGAGGAAATGGAGGCCTTCCGTATGAAGCGCTGCAGAGAAGACGACCCCATGGCCAAGTTTCTGGGACAGTGATCTTGCTGAATCACTCTCTGATGTAGTTTGTCTGTTTTCTGTACTAAACCAGTCATTTTTTGTAAACGCATTAGGCTTCTTAAACCCAAAATATTTCCAGGTTTACATAATACCATGCATTTCAAATAGTTGTGCTCTGTGAATTCCCACTGAATTGTTTTTGGGTCTTGTCAGCTATTGTAATTTTTGTTATTACAAATACTTTGGTGGTGGTGCGTTTTCTACCTAGTAGTGAAGGTGCAGAAAGCATATTAATGGGGGGCCAGACCAAGATAAATATCTGCAATGCCTTTTCTTGGTGGAATAAACATATTGTAGATCCTTTGTTTCCACTTTTTGAGAGATTCACGTTCTGTTTCCTTTTCAGGGGTAAAACCATACATTAAAACAAACAAACGATTTTATTTGTTAAACGTAATGTTTGATTTCAACCGACGTGGTAATAAAATGCAGACGGGAGTAGTCGGGTATATTTATTGAAAAAAATTACCCGTGATTACAATGGTTTACGGGTTGAATGTTGCATAAATATATACATTGCTTTTGCAGTTAATGAATGCATTTAACACCAGAATGCGATTAAGGGAATAATACGATAGTTACACAACCGGGCCTCGCTTGAGGCGCGTTAATGTTATGACATCATGGTTAAAGTATTGCTTGGCAGTGTTCTGTGACTGAGCAGGGTGTATGTTACGGATTCCTTATTTCTGCAAAAGAAAATTTCTGTACAAAACGACGACTTGTCCATGCAGTCTGAGCCTGCTAGGTCTTACAATAAAATAATTGATTGACGTAAATAGTGGAACATTATGATGCCGTATGGCTGGTAAGTGTAATTTGTTTGTTCAAGTAGCCAAATTAGAGACGGTAAATGGGTCTTTAGTAGCAACATTTTCTTTTTAAAATAGTTTCTAAATAAAGGCTAAATTAAATCTCATGCAAGAGGTATTTCCTGATCAAATCGAAGTGTTACTGTAAAGGTCTACTATTACGCTACAGTTATGCAGTTATGGTTTTAGTTTTTTGACAAAGATGCAGAGATCCAACACTAACAATGCTTCCGTCTTTCCTGTTCTCAGCAAGAAAAATGTTCCAGATGTGCCTGATGTTCTTTTTGCTGCACCTTACATCCAGCCAACAGCCTCCTTCCTCATTCAAGAAAGGCCGCAACATCACCATTCACTCCTCCAAGCTTGCCTGTAGTTTACCAGGCCCCTATGGACCTGCAGGGAACCCTGGGGTACCTGGTTTTCCAGGCCCAGTGGGCTATATGGGAACCCCAGGTACTGATGGCCTTGATGGGGGGGATGGTCAGAAAGGAGAAATGGGGGATAAAGGTGGGTGTCTCTGCTTTTCTGTCATCGAACACATGCACCACCCATCATTTCTATTGTACTGTCTAGTAATTACAGTCAACAAGTGTGAGTCTATTACAGCAACTGTTTCATCACAGATTATTGAAATATGATTCAAGGTTAAACCTGAGCTAATTAATAAAATAAGTCCTGGCTATGTTTACTTATGTATTTCGATGTTTCATGTAAGAATATTGTGATTTTGAGTTCATTTTTGTTCAGTTAATCTTTGTGGTTTAAAAATGTGTCTTATACACCATATTCAATGTCTGTGTCACCCTCAGGAGATCCAGGGAGACCGGGAAACCCCGGAAAGTCTGGCTTTAAGGGTCGTGAAGGTGTGATTGGCAAGGCCGGACCCCAAGGGCTGAAGGGCCTTCGTGGGGCACCAGGGCATACCAGGGAGGCTGGGGAAAAGGGAGGAGCAGGAGACCAGGGTGAAACAGGAGCTCCAGGAGGTTGTAACTGTCAGAACAATGCTGTCCGTTCAGCCTTCTCTGTTGCTATGACTAGAAGTTACCCCAAAGAGCGTCTCCCTATTCATTTTGGCCACACCCTGCTAAACGAGGGAAGCAACTTCAATGTCAGCAGTGGCAAGTTCATTTGTGCCATCCCAGGAGTCTACTACTTCAGGTATGACATCACTCTATCCAACAAACACCTGGCCATTGGATTGGTTCACAATGGGCAATACAAGATCAAGACGTTTGATGGCAACACAGGTAACTATGACGTTGCATCCAGTTCGACAATTCTTCGCCTGCAACGTTTGGACCAGGTTTGGCTGCAGATATTTTACTCTGATCAGAATGGGCTTTTCTTTGATCCATTCTGGACGGATAGCACCTTCACTGGATTCCTCATCTACGCAGACGCAGACTACCTTAATGAACTCGACAGAAAGGCCAATGCAGATTCTACTAGTTAATACTTCAAACAAGTTCTGTTATTACATTACAAAATAAGGTATTATTCAGTCTTTGCCATGAATTGTTTGTTTAAAATTATTCAAACAAAAATTTGTAATTTTCAGTTTTACATGCACCCAGGAAATGTCTGCATTGAAGTGACAATGGGATAATTTGACACCAGGTGGCACTTTAGAATTTTACCCGAATTGGGCCATCAAAACTGTAACATTTAACTGATTGCTACTGTTTTTTATATAATTTAGATGATGAAGTATCTCTGTGTGACCTCTTTGTGAGAATTATGTCTATGTACACATTTTTATTATCCGGATATACACAAAATAAAATAACAATAATAATGGTGATATACTAATAGATGTATGAATATGAAACAAATTAAATGTATGTGCTTGTATCTTTGGGAATAATACTTTTTATCGCATTTTTTATAAAAAATTATTTCACTCCCTCCATCTGTACTAACGGCTTTTTCACAAATTAATCTATTTCGGGCTTTGGAACTACAACTCCCGTCGTAATTTAACTCTCGCGTAGCCAGACCAATGGTGCTGGTGCACGATCTCAACATCACAGCAGCAGCTGGTGCAGCCGAGGTAGCTCACTTTGTTGAATCAGAGCTCACAGAAAAACGGCTGAGAAAATCGGTTAGAAAAGTGTAAACAGATTGTAACAACAGTCTGATGAAATGTCTGTTTTCAATTACTGATGTAGCGTTTTTTGCCTACTTGTCACCAAATCTAAACTCTACTTTTAACCGAGAGGAGGATTTATAAAACTTCCCAAAAGCCGAAATCTCACATTCAGGATGTCGGACTGAAACAAAGGGGTCTGGGGCATTCCAGTCTGGTGAGTTGAATGCTATTGAGATTTTAGTAAAAGTTTTCTAGGTTGTCGTCTATAAGAAGAAAATATATTATACTTGTGTCAAATGTGTTTATTTGTCTGTGTCGTGATTTCATTATATTTGTCTTGTGCTTTATGAGTGGCTATTAGTTCGGTTCTCCGCTTAACAACACTAATTTGGAAGCTGTCGCGTGGTAGACAGACGCGTATATTAAGGGTTATTACTTGTTCTATTTTGCCAAACGTGTTTTTGACAATGATGTTTGACAACAATGTTGTATTAGTTTTTCGCATTGTTACCAGCTAGATCTATTTTTTTTCTGATCGCATTTTGAGATCAGTTACGGCTTTAATTTAAATACCCTTGGCTACCTCGTGTGGTGAAAAATTATCCCAGATTAACATCAACATGATCTATTGTTTATTTGTTATGGATCTGTATTTGGCATATTATTCAATGACTATTGTAGCATTTTTCATTCCATTGTTTTAATTTACTGGGTGATGTAAATTAAATAATTTAAGAAGTGTCTGTTTCATAAACTGTAATCCACGCAACCCACTGTGATGCTCAGAGTTTGAAAACTTTAAGGTCTCAGAACTATCATTGTTGGAAAAGCCTAGTTTATTATTAAATATATATTTTACTTTAATTGCTTTGAATTACCAGGGTAAAACTTCATCCTTGAAGCCTTCTCTGGATGGGAAAAATGGAGAGGGAGTTGCAATGGTGGAAAGGACAGCTAGCCGCAGATATCCATCAATCCCTCCGTATCAAGGTGAGCTTCTTGCTAATGGTCGAAGTTATTTAGCACACTTTTCCTACGTGCTAAACTGCTTTCTCCGTGGTTGATAATGTAACTTATTGTGGTTAATAAATATCTTTTAATAATGTTGCTCCCATAAACAGTTATTAGACTCGATTAGAGTCAACTTTATTGTCGTTGCAGAACACGAATACTAAGACAACAAAATGCAGTTTGACATCTAACCAGATTGGTGACGTGAAGAGTGTATGTTTACCTATTTTTAAGATCAATTAAAGTAAGTAGTGGAATGTGATCAATACATGTGGTTCACACATGGGTAGTCTGCCTTTGCTGCTATGAAACTGGCAAGTCAACAGCCTCTGAAGACATTTTCAAAAGATAAAAATCTAAAGATGTGACTGATACACACCTGAGAAATGTAAAATGTGCTTCCAGATTCAGACCAAACCAACTTGTAGGGACCACGTGTTTTGTATTGGGATATTTGATCTGTGACGTTGCTTATTTTTGTGGTCAATATTAAAGTCAATTAAACAAACAAAGTTAATTAGATTTTCATCTTAGTACTACATTAGACTACAATATATTCCCATATTTGTGTGTATGTATGTGCATAACGTGTGACAATTGAATTATTAACTGGACAAGTCACGTAATGGTATGGTGATTTTACCAAATATGTACTACAACAAAAAAGCTAACCGAATGTAAGGCCCTTTTGAAGTCAATTAAGCAACTATGAGTGGCTTTGTAGAGAAGTGTTAATCAGAGACTTCTACCATCATCATAAATAAAACAAATGAGGGAATATCTTTTGGAATTGCGCTCAAACCCGGCTGCTTGTGGTGGCCAAACACAACGCTAAGATCTTTTTGATTGTTGATTTCCACCAGTATACTGGATGTTTGTATGCGTATATGTTACGGAGAACATGACTGAAAAAAGTCCATCCATCAATTTGAATATAATCTAATTTCGATTACACAGAATGGTCTGGGGCCCATTAATTGGCAAACGGCTTGATTAACCTCTAAACTTGATAATATTGCTCCCCGAGAGTCGCTTTAATGGGAACATCTGTCACTTGAATGACATCTTCATATCTGAGAACAGGTTGTTCAAGATAATTTGATTCCCTGTCTGCTATAAAGGGAAAGAGGATATGTGTGCATGTGCGTTCTTTCAATGAAGGGGGCGTTGTATTTACATAGGGGATAGCTGAACAGTGCCTTTGTATTGCAGCATAGGTCAGTGTTGTTATGAGTCATACTTTTTGACAATTTTATTTTGTTACTCATGGCTACTACCGTCTGTTTAGGAATGAGCTGTCACTTTGTCAGCTGTAGGGTCTGTAGCCAAGGCTGTAGATTTAGTGGTATTGGAGATCTCTTTGATGCTTGATAATTCATATCATAGAATATAGCCTAATGATTTTGATGAGATTCAGGGCCGATGTAGACATTAGAAAATAAGCCATCTCATTAAACACATTAAAGTGTTCACAGCTATTTCAGCAAACCTCCAAGTGTAGTGACGTTTGTTTTAGAAGTACGCTAATGCCCTGATGTGTTTGATAAAGCTGCTGTTCGTTATGTGGTAAATTATCAGACATGCAAATAAGGGAGGAGGCAGCTGTGGAATTCTTAATTACGGTATGAGTCCGCTCACAAAGAACCCCCCACCCAACAACCAGACTTCTGGAGCCCATTGCACCCCTTAGTGTTTTGCACCCCAGACAGACAGACAGATGGACCAGGAGCAGAGGCAAACGGGTGGTGGGGGGGGGGGGTTGTTTTTGGTGGTAATGTGTAGTTGAGAAAGAGGCAGCAAGGGTGGTGGTTACAGTTTATTTTTTATCTTTGTTGTGTGTGTGTAGTCTGTTGTTTGTGCAATTGCACATATAGAATTGTTGATATTGGAATAGTTGACTTTACATTTACCGTTAAACACTATCACGTTTCCAGTAGTCTTTAGCTAGGAAGCGTTAGTTTTCTGTAATAGAGGCTCTACAGCAGCTATTAATGTAGGCATCACCGAATGTCCTTTTTGTTTTTGTCATAACTGACTTTGGGGAATCCTAAGTGGTTGTACTTAAGAGATTAATGGAGGCATAGCCCAAACTGCTATTAAATCCAGATCATAAAGCTCCGTTTCCCCCCCGAATGCTTGGTTGCACAGTGTATCAAAACAAGCTATACCTTCCGTAAACACCCATAGCATTATCTTAGTCTGCGTGAGGAACATGCTGCAGAAGGCAGGAAAAGAGCGCTATGTGCAGGGAAGAGACTTTGTGTGTGTGTGTGTGTCTCTTGTCAGATTAATCTTGTGAAGCTGGAACCTCGTGCCTCCTTGTTTTCTGTGGGCGACTGGGAGGAATCAGGGCACTGATTCAATGGTAATGCCCTCAAGTGTCTTCCTCCCGGCTTTGAAACACAGACAGCTAATTGAACATGAATGGGAGCTTTGCTAGGGGTGAAACGGAATCCTATCTGCAGGAGCACGTCCATGAGGACAACCGCTAGCCCCTGCACCTAGACTGTCCCTCAGACTCCTGCATTGACCCAAATCACCGTCCCTACAGCCAGTAAAGATGAAACTTCATATGGAATTGAAAATACAGGTTTCGATTAAATCAAGCATCTCTGCTGTATGTCAGTAGTAAATTGTGGGCATGCATACAGTGGCTTTGTACTCAAGTGATTGGATTGCTGCTCCAATGGTACAGAATACATGCATGTCCCACTATTAGTATGGATAGTCTTTATAACCCCCTCTGTTTGTTTCCACTCTCCCCCCTCTTCTTCCTTTTCATCTCTGCCTCCTTCCCTACCTTTTCAATGCCCTCCCCCTCCCCTCCCTTTCCCTTCCTGCAGGAGTTGAAGTTGCCAGCCTACCGCGCCCACTCGCCCCAGATCGGCATGCGGCGGTACTTTGCCGACCTGCTCGCCATCCTGAGCAACCGCTACCAGCTGTGCCCCACGGCGCGCCACCTGGCCGTGTACCTGCTGGACCTGTTCATGGACCACTACGACGTGGCTGTGAAGCAGCTCTACGTCATCGCCCTCTCCTGTCTGCTCCTTGCCAGTGAGTCACAACCCCCCCCCCACCCATGTCATGGATGAACTTTAATATCGCTTGACTTTTATTTTTATTATACGAGACGTTCCAAATACAATTCTTCTTGGGTGGATCTGTGTATGGAAGGTTTACGGTTAAGCACATAGATGGCCGTGTTGTGTCAGGACTTTTTGTTTATGACCGAAGTTCATTCAAATGTGTGACAAAGTAAACAGGAGTTGCCCTCAGGTGTAGCTCAGTTGTTTGTCTTGTCTAAAACTTTTAAGACGATCCTGCTACTGCAGCAGATCCAGCCTATATTGGAGTCTTACCTAAGGCATGCTGCACAAATCCACTAATTGCTCGGCTATGTTGATGTAACTGTTTTTTCAACAAGGCAGCAAGGTGAAACATTTTTAGCAACATCGCTAACAAGAGGCCCTGAGTTTATCACGTGCGGCCACTTCAGCCTATACCAGCCCTCCTTGTGGTTGTGAATCTCCTTTGATTGCCTCTAATGACAGTGTACCCTGAGCTGGAGTCAATGGCTAGGAAAACAAAATGACGGCTGTGGTTCCATGACTGTCCCATTGTTTGAGGGGAAGCCATTGCTTTCTGTGGGGATTGAGTTTGAATCTGCATTACCTCATACACAAACTCTTTGATCTTACCTCTGTTTGTGGGTCAAGGGCCTGTAGTCACAACACGCTTACTTGTGACAGTGTGATCTCTCAAGGTCAAATGTCCTCTACTCAAAACGTGTTTTCTCTCGTAGCATAATGCTTTACCTTTTATGTTATATATAAAATGTGTTTTTTGAGAATTTGCTATTTTAGTTCTGAATGATGTTATTAACTTTACTTTTAATCTAGAAGAATTTTTCCCCTCGCTAAATGTTTGCGTAGGAGTAAGTGGTAACAATTCACTTCCTGTTGTTTTTCTGCTGTCTTTCAATTACAAAGCATAGGTGTCTTTACAGTTCTGCAGCCTAGTGCCTGCATTGCCACAGCATAGGGCACGTCATTTCTGCTGCAGAACATTTGCCACCCTAGTTCATGTGAAATTAAGCAGCCATGATTATTCTGCTTGCGATTAACTGTGAAGACGGTATGTGCTAGTGTGTATAAGACTGTGTCTGTGTCTGTGTGTATACAACGAGTAGTAGGGTGTCTGTGTGCCTCTGGTGATTAACTGGCTGAGAAGCTGTACATTAACATAGCACATGGGTAATTAATAGACTAATGAGGCTGTCAGTGTGGGAGTCTGGGATGCGGCCTTTACACTAGGGGGAAGGTGTGTGCGTGTGTGCGTGCGTGCGTGCGTGCGTGCGTGTTTGAAGGACTATCTTATTCAGTGATTGTGCAGGTCTGATGAGGGGAATTGAGACAAGCAGTTCATTTTGAAAAACATGTTACAAGACTACTACAAAAAAACTCCAGAAAAGTTCACTCACTGGTAGAATAACAACAACATTATCCACCAAACTCGACCAGAGGTTCTTTTGATAGATGAAGTATTTTTATTGAATCTTTTGATTAGGTCTTTCAGAGAGGAGAGAGTTGGGGATGGGGGGGGGGGGGTTCTCCCCTCTCCTGCTGCTGTGGCCTGCCTCCTTCAGTACTCGGGGGAGTCGCTGTGCTCTGATTGATGGCGGCTTGAAAGGGCGTTTGATTCAAAGTTGCACTGGGCTTTTTTCCCCCCCTCTCTCTTCTAAAATTTGTCCTGAGGTGCTTTGGAGTCTCGCCTAGTTATTGAACCACCGCTTCAAGTCCCGAAGGGTGTCGGTCCCATGCCGGACTCTTTGACACACTCATGCATCGCCTTTCTGTTAGATTCCCCCGGCTTCTGCCCTCCGTTAATTAAGCGCTGCCTCCATTGTGTTTCTCAACAGTCACTGCTTAATCCTGTTAGCATATTAGCAGTGCGCTTGTGTTTGCGCGCGCGCGTGTGTGTTTGTTCTTGGTTCAGTGCATTTGTATGTCTTTGTGCGTGTGTGTGTCCAAGCATCTATTTGATTAGATCTTTGTCCACTTATACATAATAGCTCGCAGCAAGTGTAGCTTATGTATGTGATACATAAAGATGCGCTTTAATAAAAATCCTTGTTCAGAAGGAAAAAAACAGTCAGACCTCCCCATGGCTAGAGGGATTGGATCCAAGCCTGTTTTTTAGACGCTCGTAATTAGCCTAATTTTCCTGAGCATGGTATTTCAGCAAGATCATTATCATTTGAAGTGAAATGGTGTTTGTGTATATCAACCACATATGTTAGTTAGTGGAGCTGTCACACTGTTGCTTGCTCTCATGCATTGCATTGAGTCCCAATGACCACGCCGGTCTTCCATCAGAGCAATCAGCACAGGGAGTATTCTTCATTGCTAATCTAATTACGTGTGTGTGTGTGGTGTGTGTGGTGTGTGTGGGTGGGTGTGTGTGTGTGTGTGTGTGCACGTACACGTACACGTGTGTGTGTGACTCATTGTTTGCCTCAGACCTCTATCTGCTGTGGTCAGCTTGCGGGGGAGTTTTGCTCATTGCTGTGCTGTGTAGTCTCACAGATACAAGTGTCCCTTAGACACTTACAATTTCTACCGTACGGTATAAGGGCACCACAGTGTCGAAATGGTGTCATCTTTATTCGCCTGCATCAAACAAATTGACAACCGGATGCAAACCCATGGGAGCTGTTTTGAGTTTGGTCCAAGTACTTATATGGATGTGGGGTTTGATATGAAGGTTGTTTGAATGTTATCCCAGTATAATGCATTATTACGACTCTGTTGTTAAGGCCTAGGGACAGTGTTAGTTGATTTGGTGTGGCTCATGGATCTGTTTTTAGCCATGGGTCTGTTTAAAGAGCATCCAGCTAAATAGGTCCGCACACTCCCATAGACTCTGCTTAGGCCCAGCGGCCTGGGGGTGGGGAGGGACTGTATGTAGTGGGGCACCTGCCATATGCTCTCAGAGTCAGGCCCGAACAAAAGCCCCTCAACACAAGCAGGCCAACCAGCCAGCCAGCCAGCCAACCAACCCCTTACCAGAGTGGGGGAAGGGAAGCAGACACAAGGGGGTGGAGGGTGGCGTCCATGTGTTTCTCTATGTTTATTGTGTCGGTGCTAAAGAACAAGTCTGTCTCGCACGTAGGGTAATACGCATTCTGCTCAGCCACGCCGCAGAACTTCCTCGGCTTGATAAGGATGTCGCATATATGAGTCCTATTTCACCTCTGATTTACTAGTGTGACCCCAGAGCCACTGAGCGTGTTCTGAAGGCTATCAGTGGGTGAGGTGCTGGTGTGTGGAAGCCCCCCCTTACCTCCGTCTCCATGGCAGTGCTAGCTTCAATTTCCTTCCCTGTCTCTCTCACCTTGGCAGGGTCAGGCCGGCTCAGCCAGTCCTAAGATGGGGGGGCCCGTAAAAGCAAGCCCTTCACCCCTGGGGGGTTGGGAAACGAGCAGCGCCGCTTCAAAGGCAGGGCTGCCGCTGATGTTAAACAGGGTGGAAGACAAGAGGGGTGGGGGGCATGCAAAGCAGGATGTGTTTGGACTGAGACACTCTGTGGGGCGCTTGGCTATGTAGATTAATGGAGGCTCTGACCCTCCCACCCCCGACCCCCCCCCCCCCCCCCTTGATGATGATGCTGGGGGAATTATAATCTGGGCCGGGGATAATTAAAGAAATGAACGGTGTGGTATGGATGGATCTGGGACAGCAATTACCTTATTGCTGTTTCCTCCTCAAGCAGGCATACAATGCTCTGCGTTCAATGGAAATCCATTTCTAGTTTCTAGAAATCCACCTTTCTAGTGCACCCGTTCTCTACTAAGGGTTTGGTAACGACTGGGTCAGTGTAAGCAAAACGGGGCGAAGATGCTGGAATTGGGTTTTGGCTTTTTTAAGACGGGGGGTTGAAACGGCCTGAGGTGGTGCTGTATGGGGGCCATCTTGCCCCCCCCCCCAACAGCCTCCCTTCTCTCTATCTACGCCCTAAGGCCTTAGTCAAAAGTCGGCCCGCCTCCGTGGAGAAAAAGGCAGAGAATTTGAGGGATTCTCTGTGGTCACCGAAGCGTATGCATGCGGGGTTAAAGGTCAACGCGAGCTACATTGTGTGAGCTGTCGGAGCCAGGGGTGGTGACACGGGGGAGCCTGTGACCAATGAAAGATGAGTTTAAATAGCCAAGGAATTTATCCTCCAAAGCTGTCGCAGGGAAGGGAGAAAGAAGTGGGGACATCTTGTTAAAAAAAGTTTATATTTGAATGTATCAAACAGAAACACGATATATTTAGTTGGATTCTTGATGTTCCTGTTTGTGGGGCCAATAAGGTTCCATTTTGATTTTGCATCTGAAAGGTTACATGGTATGGCACCAAATGTTACCATACCCACCAGTATGAGCTTTGCTCCCGTACCTGATTTTTTTTTTGTCACAAAATCCAGTTTTTACGATGCCCAATGTTTTATTTCCGTTTCTGCATGATGCTGCTCTGAAATAGTCCATGCAGGCCAGCAAACATTCAGAGTGTCTACCTTTTCTCTGCGTTCGAATGTCTCGTTAGTAGACCCGTTCTCAGGTTTCCGCTCGGCGCCTCATCGGCCCAACTCTCCCTGCAGCAGCACACCTGGGAGGGGCCCCAAATCCCGTCTCGCCTCTCCCTAACCTCTGACGTCTGACCCCAGCCGATCGTTCACACAACCTCCGCTCGTCTTCATCCTGCTCTTCATATCTTCTTCATCTCAACCTCTTCTTCTGTCTCCTCTCCTCTCGTTAGAGCTCCTATCGCTCTCTCACTCTCGCTCTAGCTCTCTCCCTCTCTCTAGCTCTCTCCCTCCCTCTCTCTCTAGCTCTCTCCCTCTCTCTAGCTCCCTCTCTCTAGATCTCTCTCTCTGACCTCAGATAGGATCGTCTAGCAACCTGCATTCCAGGTAGACCGGGGCCTCCACTCACCGGTGCAGAATGTTCCCTCTCTCACATAAACACTCAGACAACATGGGGCTGGTGACTCACCGGTGGGAGTCGGAGAGGACATCCGGAGCCTGGTTATTACCCGTCGAAACAGCCCGCTGAGCTACAGCCACGCTCACACCACCGAGACCCTCCATCTTGATTCTCGTTGGCCTGCAGTTGTCTTTTGTGCGCCCCTCAGTTTACGCACATGCCGGGCCGTAAACTGAAGGGTCGTCAGGACACACAATGAACGGATTGACTGGCACGCTGTCCCTGGGCCGGGATCAAAGAGGGCGCTGCCTTGCCGGCCTGGAAGCCTCACGGGGTGTAGCGGGTGGAGACAGGGAGGGGACGGCCTTGTTTACGACCTCCTCTGTGGACACAAGAGTCTGGCCACTGCAGTCGACCCAGACCGCCGTGGGTCTGGAGGACGAGACAGAAGGCAAGTGTGGGCCGTGGCCATAGACTAAAGGCTGGCCTGGTGGGGCTACACTGCGGCACTGCGGACACTTCCTGCTCTGCTGTGTGGGGACGCCATTAAAGCCTATGTGCTAATTACCCCTGTGGCCTCTGCTTCTGTCCCCTCCCTGGTTTTATGGCAGGCAGCAGCATCAGCAGTAAAACTCGCACCCGGTATGCAGAGGCCCACAGACTCTTGTAGACACACATACACACATACTAGCGCTGCCACACTACCAGTGTCTGGGTTGGCCTTGAAGCGAATGAACGAAAGGGGGAGAAGAGATAAGTGGTTGCTGGAATAGAAAGTAAAGTGATGGGTATTGAAGGCAGAGAAGGCCATCGGGGGGCCTCTGGATAGAGCAGGGAGTGGAGGGTAACATCCGCCACACAGGGATAAGGAGAGATCTGTCTTGGACTGAACACATAGCAGCGAGCCTGCCAGGTCTCTGGGGACGTGAAGTGTCTTTTAAAAGAGGACACCTCAGAAAGCTTGATTGAGCTCAGCCCTCCATTTATTTGTTGCCATGGTGCCAGGAGAAAAGTGAAGTGTAAAATGGAACCACGTCCCTGTGCAGACCGAGAGAGTGTTGTTCCATGTTGCTGCTGTGACGCACAGCACCACAGCCTCATTCTTGGTTTATTCCAGTCTAACGCGCTTTAACAGGAAGGAGGTGTTGTGGATTTCATCAAGCTTGTCAACAAGATTTTCCACGATTTTTTTTTTTTACCCCTTGAGGTGGTGGCATCAACCTCTGCTTTTGTTAGACACAAACAATTGTGTACAAGTAGAGACATTTCCTTTTGTGATTCAGCTAGGAACAAATACAACAGGAGTGAGCTCATTTTATATAAGAGGCTTTCTGTGTTTTTACGGTAAAAAGGCCCATATGTTGTTTTTTTATCGTGCTGCATGTACATAGTTTGCCAAAGCTGGTCCAGAGCCTGTTAATCTTAGCTGAGGGGTTTAGTTCTGTGTTCAGTAATGCTCAGGTCCTGAGTCTTGTGTGTCTTGAGTTGTGAAAGCGCCTCAAAAACCTTCTACATGTCCCTAAGAGCGACGCAAGGACAAAGGATTATTGAGTGACTTTTAATTTCCTGTGATGTTTTTTTGTGTGTTCTCTTTCAACGCGCATCACTTCCTGCACATGGAAACCCAAAATGTTGGCCATATTATCATGGAGGTGACAAAATTTGATGCGTTCAGCTGCCGTATCAGTTTCATTTGAAGTCTGGCATGTGTGCTTGTGCTCTCCCGCTCAAAGCCCTTTACAGCAGAATAGTGGGGGTTTATAGGGTGTTTTTGGGGAGCATGTTCCAATGTAACTGGACTCTACCACCTCATAATTTAGGTACAGGCTAGAGAAAGAGAGAGGGGGAGATAGAGACCGACACACACACACACACACACACACACAGAGAGAGAAAGAGAGAAGGGTTCTGCAGGATTGGGATGAAACGAGAAATGTGGGTCTGTTCATTGATCACATGGACCACTGAGGCCTCGGGGCTGTTGCTATGGTGAGGAGAATGTCCAGAGCTAGTGGGACTGGTGTGATCATAGGGATGTTGCGGAGAGCTTTTAGATTGGGCTCCAGTGGGGCCGGGCAGACCAGGGATTCCGATCAGGGGCTTCTTGTCTTTCAACGCCAGGCTCTCATTGTGCTCCAAGCCCCCACTTAAATGTCCCACCTCCTTCCCACTTAGAACTCCCCACACCCTGTTCAGTCTGATGCCAGGCTGTTGCTATGAGCTAAAAGGTGGAATGCAGTGCTCTTAAATTCACAATTGCTTCCTGATGTTTAGTGAAATAACTTCTGTGAAGGGAAATAATGAAATATTAATGAAATAATAAAGTCTTTTTGGTTAATGAACAATGCCCCCCCCCTCTCTCTCTCTCTCTCTTTCTTCTCATCCTCTTCTAGGTAAGTTTGAGGAGAAAGAGGACCGGGTGCCCAAGCTGGACCAGCTGAACTCGCTGGGCTTCATGTGCAGCCTCAACCTGGTGCTCAACAAGCGGGACCTCATCAAGATGGAGCTGCTGCTGCTGGAGACGTTCGGCTGGAACCTGTGCATGCCCACGCCGGCCCACTTCATCGACTTCTACCTCCACGCCTCCGTGCAGGAGGGGGACCTGTACAACGGCTGGCCCCTCTCCTCCCTCTCCAAAACCAAGGCCTTCATGGACAAGTACACCCACTACTTCCTGGAGGTCTCCCTGCAAGGTGGGCCCTGCGAGAGGCAGCTCTGTGGGAGCGTGGGTGGGCCGGGGGGGATTGGACAAATAAGGGAGGAGGGACACAGAAAAGGAGAGGATGCACACACGGGGAACATTTCTTTGAAACGACATGGAAGCCGTCAATGTTTTTATTTTCATTGTTCCTACAGCTTTGTTTTATGATCAGTCTGGATGTAACGTGCGGTGCAGTGAGTTGTGGTTATAATATGTTGCTCTGCGTGTCTCTGCTCTCCAGACCACGCCTTCCTGAGCTTCCGGCCATCTCAGGTTGCGGCGGCGTGTGTGGCAGCGTCCCGTATCTGCCTGCAGATCACCCCCAGCTGGACCACTGCACTCCACCTGCTCACTGGATACACCTGGGACCACCTCACCCAGTGCATCGAACTCATGCTGCTGTGAGGGACACACACACACACACACACACACACACACACACACACACACAGACAGATCTCTCCAATATTTTTGTCATGCACTCCAAATACAGAACGCATTGTCTCTGACTTCGTGTTGGCTTTCAGTGTTGATGGTTATTTTGTTGGCCTTTTCTCTTTGCAGTGCCCATGACAACGATGTGAAAGAAGCCAACAAAACCAAATCCACCCCTCCCTCCCGCCCCTTGTCTCTGCAGTCCCAGCCCTCCCACCTCTCCCCGGTGCCAGCCATCCACAGACCGACCTCCTCCTCTGCCACCTCCACCCCACAGACGCTGCTCTTCCAGCCAGCCGGCTTTCCCCACCTTGCCCAGCATTCGCCTTCCCTGTCCCAGCTGCAGGTGCTAGCCGACTCCCAGGCTTTGGGGCCTGTGGTGAATGTATCTCAGGATTTCCTTCAGAGCCACCGAATGGGCCTACTGACAGGGGCCTCCACCCTGACCCCAGGGGGGGCCTTCCCTTCCTACCCCAGCCTCTCCGTGGGACTCCAGCCAGGGGCGCGAGCGCTGCCCCTCCAGGCCCCCATCTCCATGCAGATGGCTCTTGCCGCGGAGCCCCGCCACTGCCTGAGCATGGCCTACAGCGGCGGCTACCTTGGGGCGCACCATGCCTCCCACCACACCTTCACGGCGGGCTGCTTCGACAGGTGACGCCAGGAGACGGAGAGGGAGCGGGAGGGCCAACCCCCGCCGGAGTTCTCCGCCGCTCTGCCGTCCCTTCTGCCCCCACCCCTGCGGCCCCTGGCGGACCTCCTCTCCCTCTCCGTCAGCACGCCGCCCCCCTCGTCCCGCGTGACGCCGCCCTCCCTCCGGCAGAGGCACCTCAAACGCAAGCAGAGATCAAAGGTCAATGTGGACCCCCTGGAGGTTATTACCTTGTCGTGACCCATTGACTGATGCCGTCGACAGCGGCAGGGGCCACATGCCGGTGCTGGGAGGGGCTTGTTGTCGCCGCAGCGTGGGAGGGTCGACTGTTGCCATGCTGTTGTGGCCGCGGGCGTAACCGTGAAGGACATGATGGACTGCACTGCCTGGTCTCCACGCCCTCCTCTGTCAGTGCCTGTGCTGTGTTGTGGGACTATTGACTGTTGACCACGTCGAGTAACACAGGGAAACAAGCCTGCGATGGGTCTTTTGCTGCTTGACCTCTTTTACTGTAATCCCAAAAATATGTACACCTTTGAATGGAAGAGCAGGGCAGTAACAGTGCTACTTGCGGATGGATTTGTTGGACTAAGATGCTAGTGGACCAAGCTGTTACATCACCAGGATTCTAGTGAATATGGTGGACGTGACCTGCTAACGTCTCTCTGTGTTTTGAGTGCCACAGCAACCTTCAAGCTTTCATTGCAAGACATGGAGTTAAATGTTGCGTGCCCAAATGCGGCATACCTGCCATGATCTGGTGTTCTCTCCCTGTCCCCTCCTCTTTAACCAATCTCCGTCTGTCTCTTTCTACCCTCCAAAGTCTGCCGCGTAGTGGCCCCACTGATAAACTGTGTTGTGCTCTCCATCCCCGGGCCTTATCGAGGAAAGGAAAAACGAAAACAAAGACAAAACAAAGCTTTTGATCTCAAAGTCTCCTGATGTGCTTAAAGACTTAACAATGAACTCGAGGGAACACCATGGAATGCAGGTGGTCAAGGAGACCCGGACGTCAGTTGTTTAGTGTACATACAAAATGCTGCTGCCTTCTTCTAAACTGCCGGTTCTGTGTCTGTGTTGATGACTGCAATGTTTACATGAACCACAGTGTATCAGGGACTTGAACAGGATTACTTGAATACGATGCCATTGAAACGTGCCGTAGCTTTTCTTTTTTTTAATTTATGATGAAACATTTTCTTTGTTGGTTACTGTTTGTTATGTTGTACTCTCTTTGTTAATTTAGTTTAGTTTTTACGTTGGTAAACACACTATGAAATAGCCTTTAGAAGTATGTTTTGGTTTTTTTAATTTTGTGTTTGTGACCCTTTCTATAGCAGCTGTTCATTCAAGCTCAGGTTCCTTGGCTGGAACTGTTAAAGTGCACTCCTTACTCTATCCTAATCAGTGGGCTTTTAAGTGAATGCCAATGCAGAACCCAAAGGGCCTACCATATCTCCCACTTTCCTTCATCAAGGAAAAGGGCCCTGCTTAAGAAGTCATTGACTGCCAAGCAAGCCGGTAGATGAAAGAAAATCAAAATGAAAACACTACATTAGATTTCTGCTGGAACCACCATGTGTTGAAACCTGAAGACATCTGTAGCCCTCAGTAATTGCTTCACAGATTTCCAAGGCAGCAATTCCCAGTTTTCCACTTCCTGTTTAAGTATAAACACATCCAGATTCCTAGTGTGTTGGGTCACAGGGGGTGTCCTCTGGTTGCCACGGCAATGGCTGAGAAATCACTGCTCAGGGCAATGGACCTTATTGGAGGAAGTGGGGGCTTATCCCTGACTAATGGCAGTGCTGTCTTGTGTAGACATGAAAGCTTACATTAAGCCAGATAAAAATATAATTAGCATCACTTTCATTTCACACACCATTACATGGGCAAACACCTTGTCACAGTGTATCAAGAATTGTCCTATTTTTGTGACTGTTGTAGCACTGAAAATGTTGTTCTCTAATTATATAGTTTGTTGTGGATAAACTTCAGACCTGTTTAGATTCTGGGCTAGATCTGCCAGATAACACTGTATGAGGCCTGCTGAAATGATATTCTGAAATGGAACAGTTCAAGTGTCTGGCATGTCTGGCAACACTGGCATGGAGTCACCAAATGTATTCCTGCGTTAGTACTGTGTAAGTTTGATCCTCCACTCATTTTATACCTCTGCCCTCTACTTGACATGTTTGGATAGGAATGGTATGCCTTTGTTTTTTGGTTGCTTTGTACAGATTATCTCATTTTTTTACATTCCCTTTTTTCTAAGTATATTTTTTAAGTAAGCTTGGTGTCTGTTGTTTAGAGTGATGGATGCTGGATGGTGTGAATCTAGTTTTCTTTAAAGAGCGTCCTTCTTTTCCCTCACAAGACACAAGCAACTTCCCACTGAGGTCTCAAAGGTGCAATATGTTTTGTTTTGTTATTAGATTATTCACAGCCATTACTGTCTGATTGGAACACCACTGGTTCAACCTTTGTAACTTATTTGGGGGTTGGGGTGGGGTGTGTGCGTGTGTGATTTGACTTTCTCTAGCTTGATTTTGCTAACAGAAAGTGGTCAGCGCTGAACACAATGAATATGTTGCATATTGCAGCCATTACCTTTGACTGACTGACTTCACATGTGTCTTTAGATATACCTGTACTGTAGTTTTGAACACAGATGTGCATATTGAGCTACCATCAAACAAGGACACTTGGGCCAATTGAACGATGCCTAAATCCTTCCACCTCTATTTTTGTAACTATTTTGTAGCCATCCATAGGCTTGATGGATGTAACACTGAAAGGTAAAAGGGTTTCATTTATCAACCGTGCCATGAAAATAAAAAACGACACATAAAAAAAAAATATCCAAGAGTCTCGGCTGTGTTCATTGCTGAGAAAATCTGCCAGTCTAGTTCGTCCGCCAGTGCATTGAGCAGTGTGTTGTTGTGTTCGACAGGGAGTTAGGACAGCAGTTGCATAGATAAGCCTAGCGTGCTGGCAACGTCACATGAGGCCAGGCCACCGAGGCCAGTGAAACAAGGGATTACTGAAGGCACCACAGTGAATTCATCTCAGGGAGATCTTTGTTCTTGACAGAATAAATACAAGGATTGAAGTCCATTAGATGCAGTGCCTGTCTTCTTTTAGCTCGATTGAGAAAGAAGTACTGTAGACTTTTTTTTTTTGTTTTTTTTACTCCATGAGACGTGGTCCTCCTTGCCACAACCCTCCCAGATCGCCTCCGTTCAGAGCATTCTGTTGGGTTTGACATTCGGTCCTAGAGTCTGATTCATCACTTTCTCAATGACAGTGTGTTACCGCACACAGTGTCTTTATGCATCGTAGGCAGAGTACGCCTCTGTAGATTCGGCAAGCTACAATATAATTATATGGTTATGAATAATTATAAATCTACAGTCTCTTACCCTCAGCTTTGTCTTATACTAAGGAATGCTATTTTGTCCACACAGAACAGCAATTCACGGTTTGAATTTTCCTCTGAATAATTATTTAAATCAGTTATGAGAATTTGCCCTGTGTTTTTTGCTTGGGATACACTAGATCATTTAACAGAGCAGAGAGCTGCTCATGGTTTTTCTCCAATAAGTATTTATCTTTTAAATTAAAGTCTTCCACAGCTCCAAAGAAAACCATGAATTCTGCTATAGTTAAAACTGTTGTCTTCATTTTGCTTTTATTTTTCCCGTAAGTCTTAATCAACTTATCTTTGAAACTTTGCATTAAAAAAAAAAGAATGTGTTTGGCCGAGTAGTTAAAGGTAAAAAAATGAGCCGCATAGCCCATCTGTTGAAGGTGGGGGGTCGAAATAGAGAGCAGAGCTGGGGGCCGGCGTTTTGGTAATGGATCACATTCTCTCTAGCCTTTGTTTGCGGAGGGAGGGTTCGGGCTTCCTTTTAATTTGTCTGCAGGGAAGGAGGAGGGTGGGGTTAGGGGGTATTCACGGAGGACTCCTGGCCTTGCTATTGTCTTTATGCTGTGGCTGGCTGAGTGCACGTGCTGCTGAGGAATGTAATAGGGGGCTCATATCAACAGTTATTCCGAGTACATTTGATTAAACATTTTAGGTCACAAGAAGACATTCATCTACCTACTCAATCTGTTGAAAATGTTTGTTTATGACATAGTAAACGATAGGACAATTGGGACGTTTAACAAATCTCTCAACTAGGATCAATGTATGTTATTATTTGACAGCTGCTATCATTCTGATGCAATGAAATTGCCTGTATTACCTTTATTTGTCTCTTTCCTTCGTACCCAGTGCATTAGTCTTTATCATTGGCCTCTCCAAAGCTATGCTTTCTACATCTGACCCTTTGAACAGCCCATAGGAAAAATCAGGACAGTAGTGCCTCTCTGTGTAAGAAGGAAGTCACTGCACTTCTATCCTGCAAAGACGGAAATCTTTTTATACAGGATAATGCAGAGCCACAAAGAGAGATCTACCGTATATATCCGGATTGGTCTGTGGTGATGTTTAGAATACTAAATAAAAACAAGTAATACTCAGCAGGTTGTCATTCACCATCAATTTATTTAGGGTAATAAGCAATCAAGTTATGAACCACTTCTAAAGCATCTCCAGCTCTTTGAGTAAAGGACAACTTTGTGGCTGCAGCTTTAAAGCCATTAATCTGATTCTGTGTGTATTAATTTACACTCTCTTGAATGTGCTCTTTAATGTTGCTTTTCCTGTTGGCCCGTCAAAACAGCTCACCTAAGAGCAGAAAACAAGAAATTATTTTCTCAACACAAATGTCAATATTTATTTTCATTTGAGATATGATATATTTTTAACTCAAACACATTCTATTGGGTAAAATGCAAAAACGTGTTTTTATAAGATTAAGCATACTTAATAACTCACCTCAATGAGATTGTCTCCTTCCAGCTCAGCAGTGTAATAGCACATTGGATAACGAGTCCAAATCTTTCCGTCATCCATGTGTATAGTGGTCTAAGAAGAGAAATCAGACTAAGATCACACTTAGACTAAGGTTGAGACATAAACATTGAAATACTGTGATTTTGCTTTAAAAAGTTCACACCTTGACTGTGATGCCTTGCACAGACTGAATCACACATGGCTCTCCTATGGTGTATTTGTTGACAATCACTTCTCTCTCAGTGTTTTTGTGGTTAAAGATTCTGGTCCAGGTGAAATTGTCTTCATTCTGCTCCACTTCCACCAAGAACTCTGCATCCTGGTATTTCTCTATAATCTCCTTTGGAAGGCCTACATGTATCACATGAATTAATGAGATCAAGGAGAAACACTTACATTAAAACAAAAAATGTAATCTCCTCTTGTTTCCTTTTTTTATATTGTTATAAAAAATAATTGCAAGAGTATTGGTTCCTACCAGATCCTGACATGAATTCGTCGTAATTGTCATAGCTTTCCAGCTTGTACTTCCCAGTAAATGCCATTAGCAAAGTTGAGAGATGAGCACAGATCAGGGAAAGACAATGAGGTAACATTTGACACAGGAATTTATCCTATTTATGTGATATCAAACAGGATGTTCCCCTCAAGTCAGACCCAAATTAGTCATGGGATGCCTACTTTTTAAATAAAATTTACAAGACCCCTTTAGTCATCTGGATAGTAATCTCTCGTTTCCAAATTACCATTGGCCAGGGTTCAGGAAGCAGTTGCAGCTTCCTGCACCTTCAAACAAACATCACTATCTAACTAGGCTTGCTTTTCCTCCCCTAAACGTTATGCCTTGGACTCCAGTTCACATGGACTCTTTGCCATGTGTCATTTTCCCTGACCTTGCATTTCAATCTCTTAATGTAGGCAGCCACTGAAGTAAGGAGGAGGAGAGAGTTGGGAGTATTAGGTAGTCCCGTGTTCAACCTATAGGACAACAAATACCAAGCCTTTCTCTCAAACATGAAATTCCCAGGGATTTGTTGTTGAAAATAAATATTGAAATGAGTTAAGCTTTCACATGGTGTATTTTTTATGGTATCGGTACCAATCATTACAAACACCATGTTGCACAGTTAATTTAAATGCCAGAGAATGTTCAGTGGCAGAGGAAATTTGCTAAATTGTATCTCAGAGACATGTTAATGAGCTCTTTTCAATGCAAAAATTCCCACACTTGAGGTAAAAAATTTGCCTCAAATTATTACATATTAAAATTGGGGTATGCGTGACTGCGTGTTTTACATAATGTAAAACGTGTCATTTGTATAAGACAAATTATGAACTGTACCAAAAGACCAGAATCGAGAGAACAACACGATGTATACACTTTATAAGAGGCAGAAATGTTCGTACGGCTTTGTATAAGAGCATGTTATCTCTCAATCTCTGTGCAATCCCGTTAATTGTAACTCAGTGTACTACACTTCACACTGCAGAAGAGCATGGCATTGAACAGGAAATTTGAGAAAGATGGCAAGAGGGTCTAAAAGCCCTTACCCACTTAGTCCTCTTTAGCAGATTCTTTGTGTGGTGTAATGCCACAGCATTGTATATTGAATGCTCTGATTAAACATGTAATTGGAATTAAAGAAACAAAAAGTAAGTGATTATTTTGGTGATACATCGTCAGGGTAATTACTTGGTCACTGGTAGTATGACACTTGGTCCCCAATGTAACAGAGCATGTCATAGAGTTGAATTACGTTCACAACTATTTCAATTGAAGTTTCTGGTGTTCACTACTTTGTTCTCAGAGGGAATACTTTAAAAGCCAAACATATTAGACACCTTGTTATGTTACAAGAATGTTTTTCTTACGCATGGAGGAATGCTTTATTGTGGTTAAAAGAAACACATGCATAGGAGAAAGTCTTGCACAGATAGGTCCTGCCATGTGGTCAAGGTTGTACAACTAGAGCAGCCAGAGACAAAGAGCCCCAATAATAGGGTGCCAAATATAACCCCGCAAACATTGGACCATTCCATTCACTGAGGCAGGCAGTATGAACTGGTGAACATTAAAGGACAAAAACATTCAAGGTGAGGAGGACTGAATGATGAAGGGACTTGCGACTTGCTGTGCCAATCAGTTTTGTAACAGAGAGACAAGATTACATAGTACACACTTGTTCATGCAAAACTGCAATTATTTTTTAAAGATTAATTTCCCTTTTGAGTGCATTTGCAATGAGTTCTGTTATCAAATAGATTTTGAACTTTATCAATTTCTTTTTCTACAGTTCAACCTATGACCTCAACAAGGATGGTATGAACTGCTCATAGTGTTATCAGTAATTTAATCTACCATAAATGTATAATATTGATATACAGCAGGAATGATCACATAGTGTCATTCAATTATTATTCATAAGCTAATCACCACTGAAGTGAAATGACAAAAAATGATCACATTTAGAAAAGACATGGATACATTTGTGTTTATTAAAACAAATGAAACAAGTTTTTTAAGATAGACTGCTAGAATGTATCTATATTTAAACAATACTTTAACTCAGAGAATGTCCTGCAGTCATTGTAGGCTGATGCATGCAGGTTCTCAGAGCCATTTTAGATTCTCTTCAGGATCGCTTTCATGGTCTCCCCATCCTCTCCCGGGGACGTATAGTACTGTGATTTTGGGGTATGAATGATTATAAACCGGTAAATGATATTATCTCATTGTGAATGACAGAGGTAGATAGATAAGATAAAGATAAAGATGGTCTTATTAATTTACATCCTACCTCAATGAGCTTGTCTCCACTTAATTCAGCAGTGAAAAGAACTTTTGGAAACTGTACAACGATTTTGCCCCCGATCATGTAGGCTGTTCCCTAGGAGCGTATAAGAATGGCACATTTGCATCATGAAACTCAAATAAACATACTCACACTAAAAGAAATATAACATCATCAGCACGTCCATGTTTGCCATACCTTGAACCTTGTGCCTCCTATTGTCTCCAGCTCACACTCCTGATTGAGGGTGAATTTGTTGGTTGATACCTTGGAGCCCAATGTTTTAGTCCAGGTGAAGTCATCTCCGTCCTGGACCACCTCAGTCACTGAATGGGCCTCATGACTCTCGATGGGTATTCCTGGAGACGAGCATTGAAATACAGTGTGAGTATTGTTTACAACGTTGTCAGAATTGTAAGGGGAAAAGGAAGAGCATGAAGTCCTGGTACCTTCACCGTCCATGTTTTTTTTGTGGTTCTCCCGTCTCACCAACTCGTATCTCCCAGTGAAGGCCATGTCAGCGTTGTGATGACAAGGAGAAAGCAGCAGACTAAAAACAAATGAAAAATCTAATAGCCAAAGTCAGACCAATTATAATGGCCGATATCAACCCCGATTGTATTTTGAGTATCACTTTTTACATCTCAGTAATGCATTTAAGTGGATAGTATATATACTGTGTGGATGTGATCTCAGACAGGTTACTCCCTCCCAGTCAGACCCAAACTAGCCATGATAATGCTTTTCTATTCAAACCTGAATGTTTGAATATTTAATTAGGTTTTCATGTTATGTGTACCGGCAGCAAGGTGGCACAGTGGTTTGCACCATTGCCTCACAGTAAGAAGGTCCTGGGTTTGATTCCCACCTGAGGGCCTTTCTATGTGGAGTTTGCATGTTCTCCTCGTGTTAGTGTGGGTTTCCTCCGGGTACTCCGGTTTCCTCCCACACTCCTAAAAACATGTAGGTTAACTGGTGACTCTAAATTGCCCATAGGTGTGAATGTGTGTATGAGTTGTTGTATGTCAATGTTTTAGCGCGCGATGGACTGTCGATCTGTCCAGGGTGTACCCTGCCTTTCGCCCGAAGTCCGCTGGGATAGACT
>JAVQJS010113772.1:0-12875 GCA_036024795.1 Galaxias rostratus | reverse complement strand
CTCTCTCTCTCTCTCTCTCTCTCTCTCTCTCTCTCTATATATATATATATATATATATATATATATATATATATATATATATATATATATATTAAAGTTAGCCCGACATTCTTTTTATTACTGTAAAATACAAACTGCTGTAAAATGTGATGTTTTTTAAAGCATTTTCGTTAAAGCTATATAATTACGCATTAATTTGAATTATGACATTTAAATGAATTGTCACGTTATAAGTTTAAACCATCAAAGACAGACCAAAAATAACCAACAAATAAAGTCGCAAACATCCCCACCGAACTTCACTGATCAATACAACATTATCACATATGTATGTATGTCCATTAACTTTGGCTACAACTATCTGTACTTTCCAATGTGAAGAGATTGCTTCAATGTATGGTGTTTCAGTTACTTGTCCGTGCACATTGGCCTACGTAACCGCAGTCACCTGCGTCCAATTACTGTTCTTGATATTCATAAAGCATAATTAAACCACACACATATAAACCTATACATGATCCAAGATGTTTAATTTTATTTTCTATTAACATTGACAGAAACAGATATAAAACACATACACCATGATAATAAAATAAATGAACAAAATAAATAAATAGCAGTTGGAAGGAAAATGAACACGTACCAAGAACTTGGCTTAACCTCCTCTAAAACGTTTTTGATTTAATAATATATAAAAAGCATGTTAGAGAGTGTAAGATGTCATCTTGTACAAAGCAGATTAGTTTATTTAATGAAAATGTGACTTGCTTTCTTGTCCTTTTGTATCCCAAAACCACTCATCTGTGACATTTGAGCCTTTCATTCACTCTCCCAAGCTACTTTCCAGGAAACTTAAAAGCATCCAAAGTCAATGTAAAAAACAAACAAATTAAATGCAGTTCACTGGTTGGTGTTTTCCTTTATAAATGCCATTCCACTCTTAAAACCGGCACTTAGTGGTTTCAAAACGCTGTACACTAGGTATGACCAGTAAGGAGGTGAAAAACCTGACAAATTATGCATTCTGGTAATTACCTTCACTATTGCTAAAGTATCTAAGTTCTAATGCACTGTAATTAATACATTTAAATCCGTAACACATACGCTGAAGATATGAAGAAGCTTGGGAATGGCTAATTTCCAACAATTAAAGATTGCAGTACAAGATAAAAAGGTAGTCTGTTTCAAGACTGTGGCCACTAAGTACATTAAAAACCTTCAATATGGAGTCACCACAAAACTATATAAACATACTCAACAGCCTGTCCCAATGATGCCACATAGCAACAAAGCTCCTAAAAGTAGGCATAATCTGTTTAATGAAGTGATCCATTAAAAGGAGGCCCAACTTTCTCAAGGTTTGAGGCTAAATTGAGTCACATTATTGGTGAACAGAAAAAAGATTTTCTACACTTAAAAATTGAAGAAAGTGTGCAGCTACTAAAACTGGCTTCATTCAGAATACCAAAACATGAAAAAAATATCCAATTAAAATGTGTAATGTGTCTTCTTCCAGTTCACATAGATATAATTTGTGCCAAGAAACGTCATGAAAATTATAGGACACTTGTGTGATATAGGCCCAGTTGCAATTTAAATTAATAAAAGTAGGTCACCCAACATGGTTAAAGAATGGTGCATGTTTTATAAAGCAATGGATTTAAAGTGTTGCTTACACACCTTTTTATCACATTAACAGAGCACTTCAGTTTCTGATTTGTTTTTGAAAGATATGTAAACCACTAAGAAATGTGTACAGAAAACAGATATTAACAACATAATGGATAAATAAATTGACATTTAAAATACATGAAAGATTTATTGAGCTATTATAAAGCAATAACAAGTTATTTATTTGGGAAAAGTCATTCCCCAGCAGAAAACATGTATGCTACTGTTAGCTTTGGCAGAGTATGGTTTGAACCGCTATCAATAAAGATTGTTTCCTGAAAGCCATCGTCACCTAAACCTTGGCAAACTCAGATTAGTGAAGTCCATTTTGAGTCACAAATGCACCTCCAGGACTCTATACTTAATTAGTTTGGTCTTGTCAGGCTGATGCTACTGGTTACAAACACAAAAGTGTCTCTTCTTGAGAAAGAAAAAGGTAGTAAGGATGAAGTTGGCAAATAGGGAGGCACTGTAAAAAAGAGAATTGAGCAGATATCCTTTGTCTTTCTGTGATGTGTCTGCGTCACTATCCAGGCAGGGACAGTAACTAAACTACAGGTCAACCATATGGGTTACAATCTATTTTGTTTGTTCGTGAACTGAAAATACTATAATAATTGTCGACTTAGAAAGTTATGTTATACTTGTATAACATGCATTGGTGCTACTGACATCAGGAGAAAAAGGAAGCTGGTTTTAAGGCTTGTTCACTATGTAGGGGTGAGACACATACTGCAGGCTTTAGAGGTGGAGGAGAGAGAAGACTGTACAGATGTCCTTTTACAGGGGTGACAATTAATTAATAAAAGGGTTATTAGGAAAGACTCAAAGTAAGCTTGATTTTAGGTGCACTTGGGAGATGCAGTTGTCCGACCCACGTTGATGACTGCCATGTTCTTTGTTCACTTCTGGGCAATGGCAATCTCCTCTCCGCTGGGACAGATGCGACTAAATTGGAGACCAGTCCCTCCGCCCAGTCCCAGGTCTCGGGGTGGCTCGCCTGGGTTGGTAGTGGATGAGGCAATGGGCCTGATGGGTGCCCCGGGCCCAGGAAGGGCATCTGGGGTGGGTCCCTGCTGAATCTGCTGAGCACCAGAGATCGTGGTGGTGCTCTTAGTGGGGGTGGTGGGACTGGTCAAACCCAGGCTAGTCAGGGCTTCGAGAGTCCCATCTGGATCCACCATTACGTTGATCACTGGAGAGAAAGGAGTAGAGGAGAATTATGAATTGATGCATGAGACAATTTACAGCGTGAGTCTGTGTGGGTTTGTGCGCATGCACTATCTTATACCTTGAAGTTGTTTCTCCACTCTCTTTAGTTCTAGCAGGATGGAGGAGATCTCCTGCAGCGTGTAATGTTTCAAGAGAGAAATGAGAATAAGAAAGATTAATAAGTATCTCTTTTTTTAACTAGTATTAGTACATTGATTTGCATAAAATCTGTTCACAAGTGTTTTACATTTTTAAATCATAGTTTTATGTATATTAATATTTGTAATATTATATTCATAAAAAAATTAATTAAGTTTGCGCCCATCATTTACCTTGTTTGAGGTCTTCAGGAGGGGGATATCACTCTCCATTTTGAGTTTGCTCTCAATTTCATCCCAGTTTCTGTCCTTATCTTTGAACAGTATCCTGGTCAAAGAATAACATTGCATCAAACAAAAACTACTTTTATTCAACAAACTAGGAATGGCTTTTCTTTTAAAATAACTTACCGAATTTTTCCAGCGGTTTTGTCAACTGACTGTCGGATCTTGCCTGAGAGCTGAGAGACCGAGTGGAGCAGAAGACTGTCCAACACCGCCTGGAGGAGATATGAAGCGGACAAAATTACAAACGCATTGGCTCGTGAGAAATTATTACATTTGGTTGTTTGACTGTTGTCACTGCCACACCACTTCTCCTTTATATATCATTTTTCGTAATTGCAATCTTTTTTTTTTTACATTCATCGTTGTTGTCTCTTGAAATCCCCCTTTGCCCCCTTTCTCTCACCTCCTCCCTGTTCCAGGTTCGCCGGCGCAGTGCTCGGGGGTCCAGACTGTCTGGGGCACGGGGGCGGAGCTCCACTGGCCGGCCATTGATCTCTGGCACCTTATTCGTTGATATCACCGGAGGGTTCTTCCTGAAGTTAAGGCTCTCGTCGAACACTCGGTCAACCAGCTTTAGAAATAAATAAAAAGAAAGAGAAAAGGAAACACAAATAAAGAGTAAGAGATATATAGAAAGAGACAGAAATAGAAAAAAGGGTGTTGAAACAAAAATAATGTGCCAGAAATGGGTTAGATGATATCACATTTAACGAAACCCATGAGAATTCAAAAAGCACAGTCAAGTTTTAAGCGCATGCTGAGTTAGTTATCCATGACTGGAAGCGTAAACTAAGTGATTGTTTTAAGTTTAATTATTGTTTCCCAAATCCTACGCTGATGTTGTTTAAGCCAAATCAATTATACAAATCCATTCAGCAAAGCTTGGCACTATCATTGCCATGGAGGGATGAAAAAATGGGCACATACAGGATGGCTAACAGGATAAGGAAGAAGAAATTAAAAAAGGCACCTTTCGCATGCTCTCCTGTATGTCCACGGTTCTGCTGCCGCGTGGCGGGCCTACCTCTTCGTGGGTGTCGATGGCAGAGCCTGGTGTGGTGGCGGCTGTGCTGACCGTGGTGCTGGGAGCCGTGCCCGATGAGCTGACCGAGTCGATCTCGCCAGCCACTTCATGAATCTCGCGGGCCAGCACAGCCAAGTCCTTGGCCAGGTCCTGGCTGATCCTGCGCACACAGGGGAATAGCCTATCAACCATCAGACGGCTGTCTGGAAAAACTCAAGTTGCATACAGTTTTTATGTAAACACTACTACTACAAATTTTAAGGGGCTGGCAATTCTTTGTTTTTCGTAGCAGATGGTACAAACATTGGAGAGGTCATACATTTAAGGCCTCCAAATAAAAATTTGATTCACTTTGTGTTTGTTGAAGAAGGATTATTACATACTGTATACGATACATTTTAGCTTAAAAAATGATGTGTGGCCCTCAAATTAAAAATGTTGCAATCTCTGATAAGGATGTAGTTTTTACATTTCAGCAAAAGAATGTTATGTCATTAGCCTCCCTGATTGCCCGCAGGAGGATACTCTCACACTGGAGGGCGGAGTCTCCCCGATCAACCACGAGTGATGTTATGTCCTTTTAAATATGGAGAAAATGTAATTCACAAGTCCAGGATCCTCTGATAAATTTCACACACTGTTATCATTAATAGCATATGTAAACAGGCTGCAATCACTGCCCCTCCATTAAGGGTACACATATGATGGGCCAACAAACCACCTAGCTTTCATAGCATTCGAGTGCAGTTAAAGTTTTTTTTTTTTTTACTGGAATATTGTTTATTACTATTTATTGTTATTTGTTTCTGTTTTGTCTTTGTCTTTAATGTTCAAAGGAAGAGGTGAAGGAGAAAATAGTTGTGTAGGGGGTAGACGGGAGAGGTGTTGTGAAAAAAAAGAGACAAAGGGTTGTCTGGTATTTTAGTATGCCAAACCGGATATTTTATTTAAAAAAAATATGTTTTGTAAAGAAATAATCCAAAAATATGTGTGTTTTTCAGCCTTCACGAGTACCTGGCAATCTCCTCGCTATGTGCTGTCCAGTCCCTGATGTACTCCTCCTGCTCTCTCATACGGTGTTTCATCACCACTTCCCCAGGGCCTGTGGCCGTTCCCGGGGTAGCCGAAGAGCCAACACCGGGTCCAAGTCTGGAGCCCCGGGGTAAGACCGGGTGGTGGGGCCGCAAGTGGTGGCGTCCGTGTCTGGGGGAGTTCCTGATGGAGCTAAACTCTTCCTCTGAGGTGGAGCCATACTCTGGCGGGAGGCGTCTCCATCGGTTGATGCTGGAGGCTAAGAGAATGGGAAACAGGGCCATGAGTAAGGTTAGGACTTAGGGCACCTAGATGGTTGGTAAGATTCTGTTCCTATTCCTGAAGCAACTTTTAGTGGCTTAGTGGTCTTAAAGACCTGGTTAGATGAAAGCAGGATGGCAAAACTTGACAGTCAATCAAACACTAGACTGATAAATCTGTAATCCAAAATGTGATATGGCTTGTTTCTGGAAAGGGCTCATTGCATTATTTCATTAATTTAATCAAATCAGAATATTATTAGAGCTAGCAACAAAAGCAATCTTATTTGCAGGGCACAGCGGAAGCAATAATGTAAACTCAGTTCAACACAACAAAAAAAAAAAAGGATTTTTTTTGCATTTTGCATATCAGTCAGGCTACAAGATTGACATTCCCATCACTACAAGAAACCACACGCAAAAACCTACCGTACACGTAAAACAATGATGTGCATGCTAAGCTATCTTTTCCAGTAATTTTTTTGCAGTGATGAGAATCCGAGTCCTATTGCTTATTTATCAAAGGAATATCAACACTAGGTGGCGCACAATCCACAAAAAAATTTGGCCACCCTTGTTTTGCGGTCACCTACTAGTTAGGTAAGCACAAAGCACAATCTAAGCAAAAGCAAGAGATCTAGTTGATAAGTAAGCTGGAGTATAGCATAAGAGTTGCAATTACTAATAGCAGGATGGAGGGAAGGGATAAAAACACAGCACACAACACACACCAGAGCTGGATACTGTTCAGTCACTTGTTTCCTTTAGGGGCGTTTAATTTAGTGTGCAGGCCCGCAGGCCCTCTCTGCATTTTCTTATATAGCCATTTCTAATTCAATGAAACGTACCCAAAGTCATAATCAGTACATCAACCAAGCCAGGTCTAAGCACACATAACTTGCAGAGGCTCTTCATACACCTATATAGTACAGTACCCATCAGCTCTTCCTCCTCCTTCTCCTTGATAGCACTGGACTCGGGCTCAGGCTGAAGGCTCTCTGGACAGTAAGAACCAACGCACATAACCAATGTCACAACACAGTGTAACATGTAAACAGACCAGTCGGTAACTACAACACCAGACGAGTGACACTAAATGAAAAATTATCGAGAGGGGAAACAGTTTTTTTTTTACTAATCTATAGTGAAGAGACACAAGAATTGAATTGCATACTTTTGCCTCTGTAAACATTATTCATATGACAATAAAAAACCTTGAAACCTTGAAAACTGAATTGACTAGTATACTAACTAATCAAGCAAAATTGAGAAATGACCACATTACCCACATCACATCCACATCAACAGGCTTTGGTAACCTAAACCCAATATAATGCCATTCTGTTTTCAAGATTTATACATGTATTGACATTCTTACATAAAGGAAAAGTGTGCAATTTTTTTTGACTATTGTATATTTGAAGCAAAACATTATTGGCAACAAATTGTTGGTTTCTTGAATGCAGATGCATCACTTATTGGCCAACTTACCGGTGGGCGAACTGTATCCACTGGGCATGGTTCTGGGCTTTGCCTCTGTCAGCTTGGACACGCTGTTAGCCCTCATGCGTGGCATCAAGCGGCTCTCCGTGGGTGTGGAGGACCTCAACCCAAGACGCAGCGCGGTCTCCGCCGACAGTCGTGGTGACGTCACGGAGCTCCGCGTGACCGTGCACTCCGAGTCACTCCGTGCCGAGATGGAGCCCACGCGGTTCCTCCGCGGCTGGGCCAGCATGTCCAGGCGAGACGGAGCCTTCCGACCTGACGGGGGCTTTGAGGTAGAGCTGGTAGTAGAGACCTCCGAGGCCACAGACACGCGGTCGGCGTCAGCCAGGTCCGTGTCGGATGTGTCCCCCAGCCGGGCCCGGCGGAGCAGTGAGGCCCTGGTGGGTCGTGGCTGAGGCAGCCCGGCCTGTTTCCCCAGAGAGGTGGCTGTGGATGCCTGAAGGGTTCGGTTTGACTTAGAGCTGTGGCTGGGGCCGGTCTTCCCTGAACGACCCTCTAGCTTGGAATGTAACAAGTCGTCCTTCGAGGTGAGGGATCCGCAGCCATACGAGCGTCCCAGACCAGGTGTAGGACCCGAGTAGGTCTCCTGGTCCGATGAGAGGATATCGGAGATGGGGAACGAGGAGTTCTGGTCGTCGTCTGTGAGGTCCTGTGAGGTCTGCCGTGTCCTGGAGGAAGGTGTTGTCGTGTGCTGAACGGAGCGTCTGGCATCAGATCGTCCACTGGGGTCCGTTGTGCGGGTCTTGGTCTTTCTATCCAGGCGGTCCCGTGCACTAGTGCTGGTGGCGTTGGTCTTGGAGCTTGTGCTCATGTTGCTCTTTTCCCGGTGCAGCGCACTGAGCGAGCGGCGCTTTTGAATGGCAGCATTGGCTGCTCTGCGCTCCGCCTCCGCAGCCACCTGGCTGGCTGTGCTGGCCGTGTCCACGTCTGACTCAGGGGAGACAGAACGTGGCCGTGAGGGCTGGTGCTTGTTGTCATCCCTCAGCTTAGCCTCCAGGAAGGCCATGACAGCCTCTGTGTCCTTCAGCAGTGTGGCTGTGTCCATGCTACCAGCAGAGTCGCTGCGCTCTAGACCCAAAGCCCCAGCACCACCTCTGTTGATGTGTGGGATGAGCTCCGTGGGAACGTTAGCACTGGGTTTCTCAATAGTAAAGCTGCCCTGCCGCACCAGCAGCTTGCCCGACTTGTCCACAGCTTCCTTGCTCTCCTCCGGCCTCTTCCTCAAGCCCCCATCTTCCTCAGATCTGCTGCTGGGGGCTCGGTGAGGATGCTTGGATGGTGAGGAGGTGGAGGTCTTACCCTGGTTTGGTTTTCTGGTTATCTCGGAGGCCAGGTACTCGCTGTTGCCTTGATGCTCCAGCTGGCTTTCCTTCTCTTGGGGCTCTGTGTCCTGCTTTTCCCCAATCTCAGAGTGCAGGCCCGGGGTCTTGGTGGCAGTCTTGGCCCTGGAGTCATCCATTGGGAGCTGGGGGAGGGTGCGGCGCTTACGTTCTGCTACACTGAATGTGGTGGAACCTGCACTCAGGCTCGAAACACCAGATTCATACGCATACGCTTCTGGAAGAAACATAGTACAAACACTTGACTAAAAGGAATTTATACAATTCTTTGTAAGAATCAAAATAATTTATAATAATTGTTACTTGAAAAAACACAATACTAATTACAGCACAGTGTGGAGTAAGATTGGAACTATTTATTTAAAAATGTCAATCAGATCTCATGGTACCTCTCTCCTTTTGAACAAATGCTGGGGATTCTGCCCCAGAGCCTTCAGGATCAGTCCGTGTGTTGTTGGCAGCTAAACTGGCCCACTGAGAGACCCAGGCTGAGGAGTCACCAGTCACTCCCTGGGAAAGAATGGAAACAGATAGAAACAGAGAGAGACAAAGGGAAAGAGATAGAGAAAAATATTTTACTTATTTATGTTTGCAAAAGTCACTGTGAAAATCAAATAACTATTTAATAAATACCTATCTTATTATTTGGATAGTTGATTAATATATTTATCTATAACTTACATGTAGCCAACATATGCACTAAAATGCCAATCCATGAGATGCGATTGCAGTTTTTATTTGCAGCAACCGTGAACGTAGTTATTTTTTTCTCTTACTTACTCACATACTTGACTTATAGCATATCTCTTAAGCTACAAGACGCTAACTAAGTCACTGACATAGTCAAGAAATAGAATTGTTTTCCCAATTTTCCTCAATAGGTAAACACAGGCGCAAACACTGCTCCATTGTGCGTTTTCCTTTTCCCTCTGTATCAAGGCTGGAATCCAAAAGTATAATTCCTTGACATGTATGGTAACATTATTTTCTATGTCATGAATTAAAGGTTACTTTAAAACCCCTTTAATTCACGTCACATTGCATTATCTGCATTGCAATTACTTGAACCAAACATAATCAAACTGTAAAAGAATCCAACAGGTAACAAAGCTAGGTAATTTTTTGCGTTTGTGTTTGCAGACGGCAACAACAACACTGATACAAATCAGGGACGGGCAAATTGACTCTGAAATATTTATCCTTTCAATCATTAAGTTTATTTTTGATCCTCATGTAAAAAATTAATATTTCTGATAAATGTATGCTAAAGTGAAAAAAAAATAGATAATACATTTTTTAATATCATTTGAACTACTTCTCATTCCGCCCTGTCTCACCCCTCCATGCTTTATGTGGAGAGCTTCGCAGTCAGTCCATCACGCAACAGCTGCGTTGTTGTGACTATATGACCTTCATAACAGGCAGGCAAAACCAACGTTAGAAGTATTATTTCTGATTCAGCGTTCACTTGAAAAGGTTTAATTAGCTCAGATGTTAAGTTGAAGTGTTTTAAGCTTGTAGTTTAACAGAACATTTCTGAAACATTGTTGAACAATTTAACACGTTTCATAATTGCTGCAATTCAACCGAAAACAAATAGATAATTTTGGCAGTTTATATAATACTAATGAAATTACATTCAATTATACTGGTTTATGACCACATTTACCCATTTTAATGGTAGAAATCACAAGTATAATATAACACGAAGACTTTCAAGTATCAGTTTCAGGATACTTGACAAAGTATCGCTTGGTATTGGATTGAAACCAAAATCTGTGGTATCGCCCATCGCTACGGTCTATAGCTCCATTCGGATGGGGCAACTATTACGGCACAAGTTCTTTTGATTTGCAGCACATTTCTGCAATGTGAAACGCTTTTTCTAAATGCTGTGCATGTGCAAGGTTTTCCTAATGGACTTGTGTTTTGTCTATTTGCAAGTGGTTTGTCATTGGTTTGGCAGCGTTTTGTGCAGCAATTTCTTCAGGATTTCTTAAAAATTAAAGTTTCAATCACGCAATTGTGCACTTTTTTCTTGAAATAGGCTAATTCATTTGTGCTTTAGTGTATAAGGTAGCCTACTAGTAATAGTTCATGCTTCATCAGGTGCGGTGGGGGGTTATAGCCTGTGCCTCACCAGAAGCTACTGAGTGCCACCCCATATATTTCATGATAACACTTTAACCAGAGCATTGGACTAGGTTGGTAAGCATTGCAATGCTCATAAAGAGTCAATGTGGAACGTTCCTCCATCTGTATCTAGTGGTGGTATTAGTGGTCTGGTTATATACTCTATACCCACTGTGTCCCCTGCCTGTTGTGGTGTCAGAGGAAGTAGCCCTCTGGGTAGTGTGGGGGTCGTTCCTTATCTTTCTATGAACTGGGTCAGTGTTGGAGTGGTGTGCTCGCTGGAAGGCAGGCGAGGGGTGAGGTCAGTCTGGGGAGGGACTGTCTGACACTGATGAGGTAGCCAAGCATGAGCTTAGCTTCATTTATTTGTATAATACAATAGACAAGGAACGTGGCAACAAAACTGAACCATTCCATTTTGCATCAAGAATTTTGTTTTGTAATGCCTGAATATTATTTTGTTGATCTCAACTCACATTGGCCAAATTCCCATTCAACATTACAATCTTCTTAGCTCCTCCTTGACCCTTACTCTAACTTTGTACAGTTTAAGCAGTACCGTCCAAGAATAATGGGCCTTGTTCGCCAATCATTCTTAAGAATAGTTTTCTATCTAAAACCCCACTTGTACAAACATTTTGACATTTACCAATGCTTCATTATTTGGGATTTGATTTATTTTGAATGTTAAGCTCAAACAAAATCAACAAATAATCAGCGCATACTTTAGCACCTTTGAGGGCGGAATGTTAATTCAAAATAATTTGTTTTTAAGCTTTCTTAAATTCTACAGTGGTAAAATGTTATTAGATTTAAAATACAATACAATTTTTATTCACACATATCATCATCGGTGGTGCAGCAAGTTTTCAACAGGCCAAAAAACATTCAAACCCACCCAGACCAGTGCATTCAACTTGAGGGCCAAATTCCTACCACAGACCAAATTCGTTACCTAAATTTCCGACCCCAACCTGACTTGAGTCTTAATTTTGCAAATAAACCCGAGTGAATAAAGGAAAGTGAAATGTGCGGGAATTGGGAAACATAAATAAAAACTTAATGGCTGTGTAATAACACATTTATTTAGCCTAACAATAATTCTCAAAGAAAAAAAAATAGGCTAGTACAAAAGGTGCTTTGATACAAGCAAACATAGCCTAGGACCTTCATCATAATTCTCTTGTAAATTATACAGGCAGGTAACGCAGATTTTTTGGTGCAACCCGGGGACTGGTCTAGGTGTGTGCCCTTCTCTCGACACAGCATTCCATAAAAGAGTATTATCATCCCATTCATATTTCCTGTGTCCACTTCATTTTATATCCACTTCTGATGCTACTAAATATAACCGATCATTTACAAATAGACCTGCAGTTTCATACCCAATATTGGGGATTGGACTGGCATTTGTCTATGCTAATTAGCAACAACTGACAAGGATGTTTCAATTTACGAAGACATGGGATTTATTACTGTGAATACTAAAAACATAGATAGATATAAGAAAGAAACTAGGAAGATATTGATAAATGAGGCCCAATGCTTTAGCCCAGGGAGCTGGACCTTTGTCCTCATGACAGCAGGAACTGACATGGTGAATTCAACCCAAGTCAGATGAGAGGATCAATTTCAATCTTATGATTGTACGTCCAATAATGAGAAAAGCAGGTAGGCTGAATAAATTGCGCTTGCCTATCTTAGCACAAAGACTGTAAGCTGGTGGTCACCGCTGCACATTCTCTGTGCTAAGCTAGGCTGGAACAATTTACCTACTTACAACCTCAAATAGATTTTTACTAATGATAATGTTTTATTAACTATCTCACCGATACCAAGAACAGTCATTTCAGACATTTCATTTTCGGCAACATTGTTAGGCAGACAGATAGACAGACAGAATAGAACTAGAATTACAAAGAGAGACAGACAGGGACAAACAAAGAACGACAGGCGTGTACAAAGAACAGATTATTTACCTCAGCTAGTTTTGCTGTGTTTACAGTCAGCTCAGTGGTCTTCCACTCCTTGCCCACTCCCTGTTTGCTGTGCTCCAGTGGTCTTTTGAAGTCCTGATTCTGCTCCGTCTCCACCCCAAACACCTGGAGATCGACATCCAGACAGCTTGAGTTAGTTTCTGCGATTTTTATGAACACTGCTGGTCGAGTGCCATGTAAAACTGAATATATAACATTATTATTATTCATTGTATTTAGTTTGAAGCGCTTTATCAAGACACTCAAAGCGCTTTTACACAATTAGCCAATTATTATCATACACTGAATTAACTAATGGACTGACAACTATCAAA
>JAVQJS010113766.1:0-15985 GCA_036024795.1 Galaxias rostratus | reverse complement strand
AGATGTTATATTAAACTTAGTCTTGACAACATTTTGGAAATAGTTTTTGTGTTCATTGAGATATTGTTTAAAATGTTACTTTTCAAAGGGGGTGTACTCATTTACGCTGAGCACTGTATACCAACCCCCACCATTCAAACAACAAAACAGGCTTACTTAGACAGGTGTGTAAAATAAAAATAGTGAAGACCAGATGATTGGAAAATGCATCTCACAAATGACCCTTCAATTTAAAGAAAACAACAAAAATACGTTAATTCGCTTGTATTAATGAAGACTGTTGTACTTAAATCCAGGTAAACTATTTATTTATTTTGATATCTATTCGACTGGTCCTAAATGGTTTGATAAATATCGAAGGAAACTTGTATTTCAACATTAACACAACTGACAGCACACACCTACACCATCATTTTGTCCCTTTTCCCCTCCACGGTAATATTGCCGAAGTAGATTGCACTTGTTCCAGCACTGCAATATAACCGGCCTTATACGGTCTCCAAGGTATAGTTTCGAGCACTTACACTTTCTCTGTGGGTCTGGGTGTAGATAGGTGGTTTCTAGCGATAGACATGAATGAACCTTACCTGAAATATGAAAAAGTCCTTTGTCTTCCTTAAAAGAGGTAGATTCCCTGACAGCTATAAGGTAGATTATTTGACTTTGAGACCTTGCAGTGTAGGTTCACTGTATGTTGGTTTGGTTATCCATGCATGGAGCAAAAAAATGCGAACTTCAGAATGTTGCGATAATTTGAATTGCTTCAATGTTATCATCTTACGGACCTTATCTAGTTTCTCTTGACCTCCTATGGAAAACCAACTCTAACATTTTTTGTGAATGTGAAGACCTGCATTCATTCACTTGCATTTGGCTAAAAACTGTGCATAGACGTTTTGTCTCTTAATTAGCTCTTCGACTTTCCGACATCTCATAAATCCTGTTAAGTCGCCTTTCGGTCGGAGTCTACCTTGGGTTTTGAGCTGCATAGTAATGCAGCTGTTGACGTGACCTGCGTTGAGTAGAAACCCGTTTTTTCTTCATTCAAAACAACAAAATGGTCTAGCTGTGTGAGCATTCTAACTTACGGTCACTTTAGGTGTGAGCTGTCGAAAGGGGAAAACATAACGGTTCACAGCACGTCACTGAGGAAAGTTAAGAAGCTGATAATAGTGTCTAGGGCAATTTTCATACTGCGGGGTTACACTACGACCAATTACAGTTGTGCTGAATGAGTATTTGAGTGATGCAATTGATGTGATATTTGAGATCACTCTTTGAACTTATACTTATATGTATTGTGGAGTCTCAAATTCTGCCAAACAGTTGATGTTTTTTTTCGTATCTGTATTTTATATATTTTTCTCCCTCCTATTTTTCCAAACTATCACTCATTTTATTCACATGCTGTGATATTGCTTTTTTTCTTCACTAAATTATGGGTCCCCTGTAAGTGTATTTAACAATTAAAGGGGCTGAATCCACTTCAGTGCCCTTGACCCCGATGCTAGAAGAGTTTTGGGCTGCATGCCACATTCTGTGTTCTGCTGGCTGATGTGGAAAATACTGAGGGGGGTGCATGCTCATCAGACCTATAAACCAGGTACTGGAAGCATGCAAAGCGACAGGGTCAATCAATGTCAAATGACAATATGGATAAGTACAAAGAGAACACACAAACCTACAACTTGCTTTCTGTAAGGTGCAACATGAAAAAACAAGTAGAGTAATTTAATTTCACTTAAAGAAAGATATATAATTCTGTGATCTTGTAATATTTTCTTTCCTGTTCGTGTAAGTTAGGAAATATCTGTGGTAGTTTGGTTTCATGGTCAGGTTTTTCTGCTGTTTGATGCCGACAGCGTGTGGGCGCCTGGCTCCGTGTCTGCTGCCTCTGGTAAGCTGCCATGGATTCAGGGTTGGCAGAGCGAGGGAGCGGACGGGCATGGGGAGGCAGGCAGCAGTAGCAGCAGCTTTTGTTTAGACTGTCAGCCAGATCCTATAAACACGGCCTGATGAATCGCTGGCTGGTCCCGAGCCAGCGAAGGGAACAACGGAATAAATCGTTTCAAGTTTTTTTTAATGTAGACAAGAAGAAAAAAAACGACAATGTAAACCCAGTTTGTCAAGGGACAAACGTCAGCTTAATCAATGGTTTTGTTACACATTAGGCCGATGTAGGTCAGAATCCTCCATGACAAAATGATGCATATCCTTTCAGCAGAGCCAAATTGGAATCCACGGGCTTACAAAATAAGATTTATTGGATATGGCCCCCAAAAATGTTTTATGGGTCTAAAATGCCCCTGCTTCTTCAGTGCATTAAATTACGATAATATCTGCAGCAATAGGATATCCCATCGATAACAAATTTGCTAATCTATGTTACTGGTTTCCAGTCAAAGCAACAAAGAGCAGTTATTCACTATCCAGAAACCAGATTACCTTACTTGTTCAATCGAGTTGACTCACACAGGCACTGCAAAAGGCTCAGTAAAAGTTCTCACTTGAGTTTTCCATTTCTATTGCCACTCTCTGGCTTATGTAACGACCCACTTGTATGCCTTTTAGAGAAGTAAGCCTAAAAGACTGGATTGATGCATTTGGGTGTTTCTCATCTACCGCCATTAGTGGCCTAAAAAGCTTCATTCTCACAGTGACGTGCAAAATCTTATTTTGAAGATGCATCTCAGATACGGGGCTTGTTAGCTATTGATCGAATGAACCATCAGAAAAAAATCTAGAAAACCTTTACTACAAAAACATTTTTACACTTTTGGTCAGTCACAAACATGTGTATTGCCACGATACAAAAAATATTTCATAGCAGGGTTCCACTCAGGGCGGCACGCTGGCGCAGTGGTTAGCACTGTTGCCTCACAGTAAGAAGGTCCTGAGTTCGAATCCCACCCGAGGGCCTTTCTGTGTGGACTTTGCATGTTCTCCCCGTATTAGCGTGGGTTTCCTCCAGGTACTCCGGTTTCCTCCCACATTCCGAAAACATGCAGGTGAATTGGTCACTCTAAAATTGTCTATAGGTGTGAATGTGTGTGTGAGAGATTGTGTGTCTATGTGTTAGCCCTGCGATAGACTGGCGATCTGTCCAGGGTGTATCCTGCCTCTCGCCCAAAGTTAGCTGGGATAGGCTCCAGCTCCCCGTGACCCTGCATAGGATAAGCGGTTCTGATAATGGATGGATGGATGGTTCCACTCAGTGTTGTCACGCACTGGAGAGGTATAGAGCCAAACCCTGTTTCACTTGACTGTGTTGTCCTAGCGCCATCTTATGGACAATATCTTTTGGCTTCTAATAAGAAAAATACCACCGGCCAGATACTTAGAAAACTAATTAGAAATTTGAATCACTATTTTCTTACATAGATGGAAATAAAACACAACCCCCCTTTCTAAAAGATAGATTAAATGACACACGTTTTTTATTATATATCTCGAATACTATTTTCTTTATTCCAGCAAAAGAATGTGAGCAGCCACTTAGCTACAGCAAGTGTGTAACAATTACTCCAGTAATAGTTCATATAAATGAATTCATCTAAAAACACATTAATCATACCTCATTCAGTCAGAATACATGCTATGCAGCAAATGCATAACATTCATCCAGTGCCAAGTTTATGACATTAAGACTGATTACAAACGTCTTTTTACAATGATAAGACGGATACATCGGAATAAGGGACAGATCAGACAGAACTAAAAATACGACTAAAATAACATCTTAGGGGAAAAACTAAATGAAAGACATAGACAGAAGAGGTTAACAGACGTACCAGGTTGGAAAACCCTTGTTATAGACATTAGAAACACGTCTTTGAAAAAAAAAAAAACACGCATTGGTCAACTGTCACCCAGAATAATGATTACTTCCTGAAAGATTAAGCTTAAGATACAAGCAGGACAAAATAAATGCTTGAGTGCTTTAGTACCATAGTGTTTTGGTTCATTTGAAACTATTCAAGACCTCATGTTCGAAATTTCAAATCCAATTGAAATGCAGCTGAATTGAAATTAATCTTTGACATTTGTTTTGATCGAGTGGACCGAATACAGCATGATAAACATGAATTTCTACCCGTAGTGCCCATTTCTGATAAGGTCAATGGACTTACAATATGTTACACAGGATAACATGTCTGTGATTACTCAAGTTCTATAAAAAATAAAACGTTTTTATAAAGTTCCTCTTTATATCAATCTTAGAATTAACACATCTATATCATCTTTTTTTAATTAAACAGTAGTTATTGCTACAGTAAGACAAATTAACAAACAAACACAATATAGTAGTATTTACCCATTGAGAGTAACAATTTCCTTTCTCCTTTCCCAGTGATGTCACTAAAACACGTCCAGCACAATGCCACAACGCTTCGCGGTCGTCATGGCTACCAGGGCGGTCAACAGGTGGGAGGTCAGGCCCTGAAGCTCCAGCTCCTCTGGAAAGGCTGGAAAGGCTTCTTGAGGGCGAGGAGCATGAGCTGAGGTTTGAGTCGCGGTGGTTTTTCCGGTAGGACCGCGGCCTCGCTCTCCGCAGTGGGGAAACGCCTGCGGTAGATCTCTGCGTAGGACTTCTGGAACTGAGGAGTGGAAACGTGACATCAACTTCATGTCCGAATGTCTACAAACTGAACGGGTAAAAGAACCGGATTCATGTGGAGCTGGCCTGATTAAGTCAGACAAAAAGTTACAACTCACTTTGAAGACGAGCAATTTGTCATATTTTGGGACACATGCTAGATAAAAAAATTTCTTTACCTAGTTGTTTAGATGCATTTATCTAGATAGTCCAGAACACAAATGTACAAATAACCAAGATAAACGCAACAAGCTTATTGCAATAATAAAAACAAACGCCAAACAGCATAAATTCACTCAGGACAAATGGGAATGCTAAAAAAATACGAATCATAAGACACGGTCTGTGTCTATCCTGGTCATAAAAAGTCAGTTGAGGGGCAATAGTAACATCACTAAAATACTAAGTGGAAGACCAGAAAAAAAACACTTTATGGATTTGTAGTCAGAATTGCTCGCTGTCCATTCATCTTTCAAATCATTCATTGTCAACCAATATGGGTGTTAACCCCTGTGACCTCTTCCAATCATATAGTCAGCGCACACACACTTCCCTTCCCACCTGTTTGAGTCTCTTCCTCTTGTCCTTGGAGGAGAGCTCACGGTCAGCAATGAGGCCCTCCAGAAGCTCCTGAAGTGGCCCCTGGGAGCCCGAAACCCTCTGCTCCTCAAACTCGGCCCTGCTGATCTGTTTACAGAAGGCGGGCGAGGCCACCGCGGAGCAGTCCGCCTCGGAGCCGGCATACTTGATCTGACGGGGAAGACACGCAAGCACATCGCTGTGAACGGGAGATTCATGCTACATTGTCTTGTCGTAGAACGCTTTCACGTTGAAGAAAAAAACGACAGCACAAGCACGGCGCCAACGGCTGTATTTAGTGGGCTGGTTCAACACGTTGTGGTGTTACCCGTGGTTAGTGAGGAGGCGGGGAGCCCTGTCACTGACCCTGTCCCTGTCCCTGCCCCTGCCCCATCCTGTCCTGTCCGCTCGCACTGACCTGCGACCTGCGGAGGTGGGAGAGGTGCTCCTCCACGTGCCGGCGCAGGCCGGAGGGCACCCGCAGCACCACGTCGTGCCGCTCCATCATGAAGGTCACCAGCTGGGTGGCCAGCAGCTCGTCCAGGTCCACCTCCTCCGCCGAACCCAGGATGCAGCGCGAGAACGTCTGCACCATCTGGTTGAGCAAACCACAGGGGGGGTGGGGGGGTCTGAGAGCCTGGAGTAAAAGCAGCTTCTCTCATATTTATGCTGTCAGTGTTGGCAGGCTGTCTATAGGTGCGCGTGGACCTGTGTTTTTGCCCATGGTGCAGAAATGAGTGAAAGAGAGTGTGTGTGTGTGGTCTCGCGCTGTTTCAGTGCGCCTTTACCAGTGTGCGTGTGGCGATGGCGTCGTTGAGCGGCGGCAGGGCGGGGTTGCTGACGACGCGGGCCATCAGACGTAGCAGCAGCTGGAGACGGCGGCGGTTGGCTGGGGGGAGGAGCAGACAGCAGACCTGGAGGGCCTCTGAGGCCACCTCTACTCTCTGGAGCAGACCTAGAGCAGGGAGGCAGGGCAATGGGGTTAAAACGAGGGTTATAGTGTTGGCTTAAGCAGGAGAGAGTTTCACACGGGAGCAGAGCAGGGAGGCAGGGCAATGGGGTTAAAACGAGGGTTGTAGTGTTGGCTTTAGCAGGAGAGAGTTTCACACTGGAGCAGACCTAGAGCAGGGAGACAGGGCAATGGGGTTAAAAGAAGGGTTGTAGTGTTGGCTTTAGCAGGAGAGAGTCTGACTCTCTGGAACAGACCTAGAGCAGGAAGGCAGGGCAATGGGGTTAGAACAAGGGTTATAGTGTTGGCTTTACCAGGAGAAAGTTTCAGTCTCTGGAACAGACCTAGTCATGGGGAATGGCGCTGGAAAGAGGATTATAGTTATATATTGGGATTTGGCAAGGGAGGGTTTCAAATGGAACCTCTAGCAGCGTACGTAGACCTAGACAAGGAAGACAGGGAAATGGGGCTGCAACGTTCTGGTCTTTGGCAGGGTTTCAAATGTAACCTCTAGCAGCTTAAGTAGACATCCACCTGGGGAAGAGAGGGGGCGATCCAGCGAGACACAGAATGATGTTCCTCACGAGGGCGACAGCCCGCCAGGAGGGCTTTGAATGTAACCTCTAATTTGAGGGCAGACAGGGGGTGAGAGGGAGGAACCTGGAAAGTAAAGGTTAGATTCAGAGAGAAACAAGGATAAAGAGCCAGAGAGAGAGAGGGTGGGCACGGGTGGGGGGGCTAGACACACGGTGAGGGGGCAGGGTTGGAAACCTGAGAGGAATGACAATCAGGCACACGCAAAGAAAAGGCAGCCACATAAACGTGCATGCAAAAACATGGGACATATCTGTGTCTGTTACGAGACACGCACGGTTCTGTACACAAGGAGTGAACGTTAGCAACCACAACGCAGTCAACTCAGAAGGGTTAGCGATTAACGGCGGATCTCAGAGACGGGGGGGAAGGTGGACACGCAGTGCGTCTCTTCCTCCCTGGGGATGTCGGGCCGCGTGGATGGATTCGCGCGGCACTCACTGAGGAGGTTGACAAAGACCTCGTGGAGGCGGAAGGTGAGCAGGGGCTCCCTGAGCCTCTGGAAGTACTCGGCCACCGTCTTGAGGACGTCCCTTTCGAAGCCCGGGTACGTGGGCTGGTTGGTCTCGCCGCCGTTGGGCCCTGGAGGAAAGACAACGGAGGTCCCTCAACCGGACGGCATGCAAAACGCTGGCTTCTCTCGTTATAGGCCGGCGAATAGGGACTGTACCGTCGTTCCATCAAAATATGAATTAGAAAAAGAAAATATATAGAAAGATCGGGGGACACACACTGCAAAATATTAACTAAGCAAGATCAGATATCTTGTATCATGACACTATATCTCGGATTTCTCATTATTAGATTAGATATTATAAGACTAACCTTCCTCTTGTTACATATAAGACTAACTTTCCTCATGTTAAGTGACATTTTCTTACCTCATTGGCAAATTAATTGCCCAAAAAGTCCAAGTTAACTTTACCTAAATCTAAGTACAGTTTGACTTCTTAGGGGATATTCATTCTTTGCAGTGCGCCTCTGCGGAGCCAATAACAAAGCTTCTACTAGGCCAAGGCCATTGCCACATGAGCCAACCATTTCTCTTTTTAGAGACGAGACCCACAGACCTACATACTGGTTGTTGTCAGCAATGGCATCAGCCCGTTAAACAAACACGTAAAGCAACCGAGATATTTCTACCCAGAAACGTCCCCGACTAAGAGACGAACGGCTGCGAAATAGACTAACGAGAGTTGGACCTATGGGCGTCCGTAAACCGTGGTCCCCGCGGAGCGAGTGTTAGCAGCCGCCTGCAGCTCAATCCTTTTTGGTCCGCTGGGTCTGAGTTAGGAGAGCGCGGTGTTTAGAGAGCTAATTAGAGCCGTGTCAAGCAAACTGCCGAGCAGATTGCCGGGATGGTATAATGAGAAAGCTGGGATTGCAACTGTTTATCATCACCAATGAGGTTTTTTTTAATTTACTCACAGTTAGCTAGGCACTTCATCGCAGATAACACCCAATAGGGCATGTCTTCTGTTAGAGTGGGGGAACAAAGACACAGGGTCAATCAACGCATCATTTATTATCTGGTCAATCACTTAGTTTACTTATATTTATAATGTAATCTTTTTACATGTCATTACTTATGTATGTATGTACCTTAGATTAGCAGACGGTAGCATACAAATTGTACAAATACAACACATCGAAAATATTTATATATACACGTTTACTACAGATATGATACCTTTTCAAAGTTAGCCTACCTGCTTTGTTTTTCAGAACAACAATTCCCGTTTTGTTGACACTGAACACATTGTGAACGATGTGCTTGGCATTCACATGTCTGGAGTCCAACACTCCTTCCATCGTTTTCAAACCCAGGACTCTCTGCAAACTGTAACGGAAAATAGCTTACGTTTCAACCGCTACGACTCGAGACAAGGACTTGTACTTAAGTTCAGAAATGCTGTAAAAAAGATTTTTATGAGGATGTGTAATAAGTGAGATTTTCCAATTTAGAGTTAGGTCAAACTCTTAAAACACACATTGTGTTAAAAAAATTATAATAAAAATTATACATACATTTTTTTGTATATATTTATATTATATATTTATAGTGAGTTTTAAATGTACCTTTGGGCCTTACTAAAGGCTAAAAGAAAAGAGAAAGTGGACACATACTGTGCTACAGTCATGGACTTCCAGACGTGGTCCACTTGTTTAGGGGTGATCTCCCTCCGGCGGACCAGCTTACACTCATTGACTTCTCCAATGGCTATGCTGTGCCTCTTGTTCCACGATTCAGAGTTCTAGCGAAAGGAAAAACCTTCATTCACCTTTTTTTTATTTTTTATATTATGTATTTATTTATTTACCAGCCCTAGAGGCAAACAGAATGTCTCCCTCTGAGCTCACCAGAACCGGAGGCCTCACGCCCCCGTTCTCCTTCTGTGGCAGCTCCTCGTAGTCGTCCCATCGGATCAGTCTGGGCAGGTCCCCGCTCTGGGTCGCCCAGGGCCTCTGAGGCAACGGCTTCAGGGGTGAGGTGGGAGGGAACCTAAAGAGACGGACGCATGGAGCCAGCATGGAAGTCACGACTTGGCTCTCCGCTTCGGACAACTCGTGCGTAGCGTAAAGATCCATCAATGCACTGATGTATTGGTTGAGTTAGGGCTTTAGCGGGAGGTAAGACGCCAATATTTAGTCACACCGCTGTGAATCAATCGATGGCGTTTACACACTTGAGTAGGTATCAGACTGCCTCCGTGCTCATTGCTAATGCAACGATGTGACATAATACTCAATAAAAGCCGTGGCCAGACATGAAGAGAGACCACTTCATGGGATTAGGTAAGCCCTCCTGAATTCAAAACACACATTGGGCTCTAACAACGAAGAGCCACCATAACGGCTGCAGTGGTTTCACTCAGACTGGGTGTAGTGTCTGATAGCTGTTGGTCCATTGTTCGGAGTATGAAATTAATTGGTGATCTAATTGTGTGTAAAAGCGCTTTGAGTGTCATGATAAAGCGCTTCAAACTAAATAAAATGCATTATTATTATTATTATTATGATGATGATGTCTATCCATCATCTACCTATGCGTGCACTCTGGGTATTCTCACAAACACGTGTTGCGTGACTGACCTATACAGCTGGCCGTTGTCCTCAAAGTCCTCCTTCCCATAGCGCCCCTTGATGTCCTCGATGACATGGTTCTTCATGAACTTCCTGAGAAGCTGCAGGGTCTGGTAGCGAGTCACCTCCGTCCCAAAGTTGTGGTTGCGACGCAGCAAGTCGTGCAGCCAATCGACGGCCTCGGTGCCGTTGAAGCTGTTGTCATAGCTACGGAAGTGAGCCCAGTGACGTTTCAGGGGCATGCCTCCTCTGAACAGCTTGATGGTTTCATTCCACTGTCGAAAAAATAGGAAAATCGAGAGACGTGATGCATCTAACGTGTCAAACAAATCCCATTATTCAATAATTGAACTGGTCAGGGATTGAATGGAGAGAGATAATAGACTCTCGGTCAAGTAGTGGGCTGTCAACTTAACTGTTAGTACTAAGCCAAAGGCCGGCAATTCTCTAAACCGTATTACAAAGGCGATGTTTCAGCCACTCAAGCCAATAGGAATAAGCTATGGCTTGCTTGTTAAACGTACTGGCATCATGCAAGTCTCTCCCAGAGGTTTTTCATGGCAAGTTTACACTTTAAAGCTACTTAACTCAGGTCTTTAGGTTATATCTGATGGGTTTTGGAGTCGATAAATCTATTTCCACAGCAGGCACGGCTGCTGGATATTTGAAGTTCACCAAAGAAAAACCTATTTTTAAAATGTCTTATAAATTCTGTTTTCTTTCTATATGTTTTAACAACAGGGACATAGTTACGTATTTTTCAATAAATTACAATCCAATCCAGGAATAGTCAAAAGAAAATCTTAATGACATGCATAGTTGACCTTGATTTACCACATAGTAACAATTAGGATTATTGCTGTGATTTACCTGCCTATAGCATATTAAACATATGACCGAGAAGGCAATCTTTAGATAAAAGCCTGCATCACCAGACCAAAAACCTTAATTGCGAATAAACAGCAAGTATTTGTATACATGTTTGGTGTGCACACTATCTTTCATCTGTTCTCTCGTTTAGTTATTGCCTTATCTCATGCATGTTCTACATACATTCCCAGATGGATACTTATCTTACTTCCACATCGTCTGGACCAACCATTTAAAACGCAACAAGACAGCCAATTGAAACATACTAGCATAAAAAGGAAAAACCTAAAAAAGACAGACATTTAATGCATTTAATTTTGACGCGAAATATTGAGATCGCGATACATAAAGAAAGCTTTAAAAAAGTAGGCAGTTAAAAGGGCCAGTTGGTTCTTGCATAGACAATGACTGACATTCCTCAGCATCCTTTCCTTCACCAAGTTTCAATTGGGAGAGTGTATGTCTGAGATGGGGTTGAGAAACTGACATAAAATAAACGACCTGGCTAAGGTGATAACTTGTTGAAGGATAGACTAGGCTCGGACGATGGCAGCAAATATGCCGCTTTTGATGAGAAAACGCTCGTATGCGGCTTCCTCGTATAAATGACATGAATGATCTCCGGGGTAACAAAGTTTGGAAGCTTTAGCTAGTCAGTTAGCTAGCGAGACAACTCACCAACTTCGTTGCCCTGTACGGTCCCGGCCCGATCATTTTCCCATCCATTGTGGTCTCGATAGTAGCATTCGTACACTAATTGATAGGAAAATATTTATATATCGCTACCGGTTCGACGAAAGACATCATATGCAGTTCATCGTCGAACCTACTCTCACGTTTCTTTTCGTATCTCAATGCCCTGACAACAAACTTTGAATCTCGAGGCGTCTCGAAGTAGGAATGCGATTGGATATGTGACTGGTCACATGCTTACTCCGTCTGGGGTTTGGAACTGCCCCCCTTCCGTTAGTTGACAGCAATATAGTGGTCTCTTCATGCCGTTTAGTCGCTGGCTACATCAAGTTAATTGTTGAACTTTGTTCATTGTATCTAATTTACAATGTTGCAGTAGTATACAAGCATGCAAATATTGACTATTTGTACGTCTTCTACATTTACTGGAATAACATCATATCTACGTGAATGTCGTAAAGATGATCGTACTTTGGATACAAATTAATCCATGTCATTTATTCTACAGACCGATCGTGCTAGATTTTCTTTCAACTTTTTATAAATGGTATAATCGCTCCAGGCATTAAAAGGTATACGTAGTTGTCAAAGAACACTAATAGGCAATGGTTCTGACAAGAATTCACCGGAAACAACTTGGACAAGCTGATCAGATGGAGTGAGCTCCGTGATGATTGCTGGTATATTTTTAAAGTGCACTCTAGTCCAAAAATAAGTTTCAATAAGATCCAGTGTCACATCAATAATTTATTAGATCATATAAAAACGTTTTTTACAGCATCGCACGTTTAAGTCTCTTTTAAAATACACAGTATTTGTTATTGACTGCAGCAGTAAAAACTTTGCTTTTCATTCAGACGGTAGTGTTCTCATTCACCATAGGTACATGGGGAAAAGAATCGGAGAATGTCAATTCATTGTCGGCTCATTCAAACCATTCAAAAGCATGATCAGCCCTAACTCACTGAACATTCTCTCTTAACAGAATCTTTTTTAAAACATTAAGATTTTAAGTGGACATCATTAGATCAACAATTAAATAAAACATGCAAAAGTGTATTTCCATAATATACATTAGTCTTAAAAGTGTGTTTGCCTTGATGACAAATTGGGTAAATACAGGGATCTCTCTGTAGCCTATGGAAAACATCTACTTTGAAAAGGCTAACAGACCACCGGGGCTTCAGGCTCTGCCAAAGCGGAATTGAAATGCCATTCATATGCCCTTTTCCCTATTCAACAAAATCAAGACACTTCCACAGTCACAATTGCCTGTGGACTATAGAACAGTAAACATAGCCTGGAGTCATGCATTATGTACAGCACGGCATTAACTAAACGAGTTGCCTTCACAGTTTCATTGTTTTAAACCGATTTTGGGAACAACAGAGTTGGCCATCATCACCTTCAAAAACTATTTGATGAAAACTTAGGACTTGTGAATCTATTGTAGCGTGCAGTGATTTCACTGTAGCTGTGACACATTAAAAAAATAGAGCACATTTCACAGAAAACAAATTGGAAATGGCTGTGCAAAAAGAAGAAAGGGGAATCAAATGTGATCAAGTTCTGTGCATTCAAACTATGGAGTTCGATCAACAGAGACCTTTTGAAGGAAGTTGTGAAAGCCTTCGATCTTTCTTTTTGTAAACTCCGTTGCCATTGGCAACGCCGTTGTTGTTAACTCCGTTTGCAGCCCCGTTGGCGTAGTGACAGCCGTTACCATTTTGAAGAGCCTTGTCAGTCTGCGTGACCCTGGGAAGCCTCTTGCCCTTCACGTAGGCGTGGAACCAGAAGTTAAGGAACAGAGCCAAGAAGACTAGTCCATAAACACCAATGATGTAGATGAAGACTGGGAATTGGTATGGACAGTCCAGGAAAAAGTACTGGCTGATATGAACGGACACCATTAAAAACTGAACCTAGAAGGCAGGCGAGAGAGAGAGAGAAAAAACTTTAAAGTACAATTTGTAAACATACAATTATATTAAAATAATAATAATAATAATAATAATAATAATATTTCAGATTGTCATGTCAGAACTACCATGTTGTTATTTAAATTTATTTATTTAAACAAGCACAACATGTTACATACCAGCTGCATGGTCGTCATGTACTTTTTCCACCAAAGGTATTTCTGGTAGGCAGGTCCAAGAGCAGACAGAGCATAGTAGGAGTACATCACCACGTGAATGCCACTGTTGAGCATGGCGTGGAACGTCCCCATGCCCCCAGCAGAGAACTTAACCCCAAACCACCAGGTGAAGGGCATGATAGAGTGATGGTAAACGTGGAGGAAGGTCACCTGGCTGCTCTTCTTACGCAGGACAAAGAAGACCTGGAGCCAAAAGAAGGTTGGGGCTGTCAGTCAGAACCTCAGCTATCAGAAAGGCATTCATATGACGAAGGGTAAGAGATGCCTACAGTCACAGCAGGACAGTCATATTAGGTACTTACAGTGTCCAACATCTCAATGAACTTTGAGAAGTAGTACAGCCAGCAGGTCCATGCCATCTGAAATTGTCAAAACAATCCATAATTAGCATTACACTAGTTTTTATCATAAAGGGAAAATTGTGATTCAATATTTTTCCTTCAAAAAGAAAGCTTAAAAGAAATGTGATACTTACCCTTAGGCCCATCGGAGAGTTATAGTCTACAAGGTCACAGCGGTAGGAGTAACCAGTGGCCCACCCTGACATAAGATACTGCAAAAAAACACATTAGATGAAACAAACATTTTTTTTTCTAGGAAATTACTTGAGGTGTAGTGGTTCAAATATCCAGCAGAGGGTGCCACTATCTAAAGTGCCTGCCGTTTGAACCCAACTTCCTTTTACTGAAGTTATGGTAACCAAAGGAAACACAATGTATGTAAACAGTCAAGCTGAGAATTGAGTAATAAATCATTTCTTAAGACTGTTACAATTTAATCTGCTAGGGCGACACAACCGCCGAGGTTCAGAACAAGGTGTGGCGCAAGGTTGGGCTCCCAACAATCATTTTAGCTTAATCTTCAGGTTTAGACGATAACCCACCTCATAGATCATGTACAAAGAGAAGGCCACTATGCTGAAGTTGTAGATGATCATGGCGTTTTTGAGCTGAAAGGGTTTGCGGTTCTCCATGAGTCTGGGCCCCAATGTTGTGACAAAGTAAATATAAGTCGCAATGATGATGGTCTGAGAGACTGGTGACTCCATCAAGGGCCAATCTGCAACCCTAGGGTCTGCGAAAATATGCAGGGGAAAATATACATTTACAATCTAAGGTCCACTGAAACCAACCTTGGCAATCCTATGGGAGCTGCGGGCAAAATTTCGAGACTTCAGTGTTGCATGCAGGTTGACTTACCTGCCCTGTTAAGTGCCTCTTCATAGAGCGAGACAGCTCGTGATTTTATCGAGTCAAAGGCCATTTTCAGTGGGGGAAAGTAGGCTACCTCCTGTAAAAGAAAACGATAAAATTTTGTGAGAATGGAATGAATAAAAAAAAATAAACCTCCTGCATTGGCCAAAACTTGCCATGATTGGAATAGCAAACACATAACTAGACATTGGGGGTGGGGGGTGGGGGGTGAAACAGATACTTCCCTATTATCCGTTTTACAAAAACTAAGCAGACCTGGCCATATTGAAAATCGGAACCACCAAGAATTATTTTCGCAATGGGAATTAAATTAGCGCATGACCGCTATACATATTTGAAAGTTAAGACTACTGGACGACCAACGCTTTTTTAATAAAAAAAATACATAATCCAGTCGTATCACAGGCGTGGTACATGTGTTCAAGGTTGCCAGGCATTTCAGACAGGAAGACAGATCTTTAAAATGTTAGTTCTCAATCAAGTCTAGTCATTTCGACATTAAACAGATAAAAGCAGACTACCTGTCCCAGTAGTCCATCAATCAATTACGAGTTCCCTGTAGCCTATCCACTAATTAGAAAATTAGCTGTGCCTGCTCTAAACCAATTTGTTACATGGTCATGAAAGCTCAAATGTAAGCAGCCACAAAATTGATTAATAGCAGATTGGCTTCATTCTTAACCCATGGTTAATTCAGCCATAAATCTTGAGCAGCCTAAATGTTCCCAAACCTGTGAGGACGATGATAGACTCCCGTCTTCTTTCTTCTCACATATAACGCCGACGAATTCTTAAATGATTTGCACGAAGGCGAGGTGAATTTTAATTTGTAACTACCTAAATACGGAGGTCCCTCCCACAAACGTCTAGCCTCGCCCTGCAGGGTGGGACCACATAAAGTTTCTAGGCTACTAAAAGAACCGAAACTAACAGCCGACACGCGCTCTCGCCTGTGAAAAGATTCTGTAATACTCGAGCACAAGTAATTATATGAAGGAAACAGTTTGTAATATGATGTTGATATTGCGATTAACAATTACTCAGCCTGGTGGTATTTGATTTTATCAACAGAACAAAAATTTCGATATAAGATATCAGCACAAACTAAGAATGTCCTTCAAAGTAAAATAATTTTACTGGTTTAGATTCTATCATAGCAATTTCGTTTAAAATCACACACACACACACAGATACACACACACACACACACACACACACACATACACACAAACGCATACACACCCGGT
>JAVQJS010113758.1:0-10875 GCA_036024795.1 Galaxias rostratus | reverse complement strand
GTAGCTTGTCACATGTTGCTTGTGTAGAAACCGAGGGCACGGATTGCAAAACCGTGCGCACGGATTGCAAAACCGTGCGCACGGATTGGAAAACCGTGCGCACGGATTACACATTTATTATTTTTTTTTCTAGAATGTGGCACCAGAGGGGTTCCGTAAAAATGTATACTTGGGTCCATTCGAAAAATATTTAAAACGCTACGCTGCTCAATTAGAGCTTCCATGGTGTCTACATTCTATTGCTAGATTGCTTGATTACATTGCTAGACAGTGTATGTCACATGTTTACACACAGTGATGGGGGCTGTTTTTTGTTTTTTTTACCAACAAACCTTGGAGAGTCAACAGCGTTGGCGTTGGCAAAGAGTAACTGAACTAACGTAATGCACGTCAATATTGGTAACGTTATGGCTACTGGTGGTTACAATTACATACGTTTAGAGGACATTTATTTTTAAGCAATGACCCGAGCCATACATTGTTGTCACCATTATTTTACCTTGTTTGCTAGGATAGATTGGCAAACAGTAGAACGCCATAATGTCCTAGAGTAAATTAACGTTAGCCAGTTAGCTATCTAGCATTAGTGCAGAGGGACATGCTAGTTCCCTTGCACGACCACCGTGGATAAAGTTAGCAATCCTAAAGTTACGCATTGATTTGTAAAGACCATTCTTATCTTCTTTTCTTACTTACCTTATCCTTTTCACTATCATCTAGGGATGATGTCATGGCTACAAAAAGAAACGATGCGTGACGATAAAAGCAATCTAACAACCTAAACTTTGCTACTAGTTTAAGTTGCCTGTTGGATGTTTGCTGCCCAGTTGTCAATCTCGAATCTGTTCTCTTCCTGTCTCATGACGGGACTAATCCCGCCTTAAATCGATGTTGATTGGTTGGTAACAATTTAAAAATATTCTGATTGCTTTTGAAATAAGTCAATCACGGTACTGTTGAAAAACTACACCAGTTTTATTAAAATGTTCTCGATATCGTTAAAAAAAATCAAATGTAATTCACTGGTAAGCCTGATATGTCCTTGTGGAGGTTCAGAACTTTTAGAAAATATGATACACATAAAAGACACAATTAATACATATGTCAATAAGTTATATAGGAAATAAATCAATCAATAAGAAATCAATCAACAAATGGATCAATCAATAAATTCACAAATAAATACATACATATATGCATGCGTAAACTAATACACACAATACATAAACAGGGACAGGGAAATTAGTTATTAAGGAAATAAAAGTATTATTTTGGTATTTAACTTATTGACGAAATTATGTTTAATCCTCCATAACTTTATACAAATGATTGGGATTCTTTATCTTCAGAAAAAAATACATCAGATTTGGTGACAATTCGAGAAAATTATACATTTACAGTTTTTATTGAACATTCCATGTACTGTATGCTGTTGTAACACGCATGGGCGGTGACACAGTTCTTTCGGAACGTCACACTTTAATTTAGATGTATTTTCTTCTTTCAAAAACTCAGAAGTCGAAATTTTAGGCACTTTTGTATTTCATGTACGGATCATCTTCATCTCGTGGGTCTCAGTGGGGGTGACGACAATTGTTTACAAAGGAGACTTCGGAACTCGAATGTTAGCTATCCAAGTGCTATCTTAGCTTGAAACAGCAAGCAAGGAATAAAAAGTGAAACGTTAAGGAAACTAAAAATAAAAATACATAAAAAAAGATGAGCTGATGGTGCTCATTATTGGATTACGGAATCCTGAATAGGTCCAACCAGGTATTGGTTAGTATTGTTATATAATTTTCTATATTATGATTCTGCAGATCTAATATTTAGTAGTGCTTTCTAACTGGCTACCTAGCTCATACCGTCAGAGCAATAGTGTAGTTTGTTGAAAAAACGAACAGTAACGTGACAAACACAAACGTTACATTGTAAAGTAGTGACAGATGTGAAACAACGTAATAGGCCGTATAGTTGCCAAACTTGGCCATTAGAGGGGAGGATTACAGCTGACGTGTTATGATACAACTATTAATAGATGATATTATTCCCTTAAAATTTTTATTTTAAACTTGCCTATTTTGAAGAGAGACATCATGGAAAGACCTCTCAGGCAGAATGAACTTTATAGCCCATGGGAAGTGAAGGAGCAGTTGGGAACAGGAGGATTCGGCCATGTTTACCTGTATCAGAACTTGGTGAGTCCTGGCCCACCCATATCTTTGATAGATGTTTAGTGGGACTAAAGACTTTTGGTGGGATTTCAATCCAATTCATTCATTCACAGGAGACATCCGAGAAGATTGCTGTAAAACTTTGCCGCTTGGAACTGAATTCCAAGAACAGAGATTGCTGGAGCAGGGAGATTCTGATCATGAAGAAGTCAGTCCGTATTTAATAATTATAGAACTCTCATTGTGTGATCAGATTTCCGAATGCGGTATCAGATAGTTATGATCTTCTTGTTTTCTTAGGCTGAACCACCTGAATGTTGTGAGAGCATGTGAAGTACCAGGGGAAATAAGTGCTATAGCTTTGAATGATTTACCTCTGCTGGCCATGGAGTACTGCTCTAAAGGAGATCTTCGCAAGGTATTACAACAATAGTATGCTTAAATTAATATTAAAAACAAACTAAGAGGTTGTCTTTTCAAAAAATGCTATCAATGTGTATTCACTCAATAATGATGTAAATCAGATGCTGAACAAGCCAGAGAATTGCTGTGGCCTCAAGGAGAGTGAAGTTCTTTCCCTTCTCAACGATGTTGGTATGATGTAATTAGTCAGTTGACGATTGTGCCAATTGTTTGGGTGCCATGCGTAATTTGCACTAAACTGTGTGACACATGCATAGGGTCTGGTATTGAGTATCTTCATGAGAACAAGATCATCCACAGAGACCTGAAGCCAGAGAACATTGTACTTCAGGAGATTTGTGGGAAGGTGAGCACCCAGCCACTGATACTCAGGCCTGGTGTTTCCACAATTGTTCATTTATCTTTCATTCATTTATATTCAACCTTGTCTTCATTTTCTCTCCACAATCTCTTCCCCTCGTTCCCTGTTGTAGCCGGTACACAAGATTATAGATCTGGGTTATGCTAAAGACATGGACCAGGGCAGTCTGTGCACGTCATTTGTTGGAACTCTGCAGTACCTAGTGAGTCCAGAAATGGTTTGTTGGAGCATTGAAAAACTTTATGTGTCGGAAAAGTTGTTTAAGTGTTTTATATTTGTACATTAGGCTCCAGAGTTGTTTGAGAATGTTCCCTACACTGTCACAGTGGACTACTGGAGTTTTGGGACCATGATCTTTGAATGTATTTGTGGCTTCCGTCCCTTTCTACACCACATGCAACCTGTGCAATGGTGAGTGGACTGTACACACAGCGGCTTTGTGTTATTTCTTCCTCTGTACAGCCTCACTGTCCTTTGGCAGTGTGTAATGAAGTCCGGCACGTTTATGTCTTAACAAATCCATTTGTGTGCCTTCACCTAGGTCAAGTATTGTGAAGAACAAGGGACCCAAAGACATCATGGCTATAGAAGACATGAATGGAGAAGTCCAATTCTCCACACATCTTCCCTATCCCAATCGACTTAGCAGGTACCCACACAATGAACCATTAACTGTTAACTGCGATACCCAATATTTCTTATTTTTGACTTGTATATTTATTTATTTATATGTGTACGTTTTGTGTCAAGGCCCCTACTTGAGCCAGTTGAGTCTTTATTGCAAATGTTGCTGTTGTGGGACCCTGCTAGGCGGGGAGGTAGGAGCAAACCGGCCACAAAGCAGCCACACTGCTTCACAGCGCTACAGAATATACTTCAAATGAAGGTAACAGAGCAGTGCTTTGTCAGTGGTTTGGTTCAAATTGCCTTTTTAGAACCATTTGAAATAATGGTATTGAGTTGAAGTGACTGCCTAAGGTTTTGGTTCTCCAGGTTATACATGTAATGGACATGACAACTGCTCAGCTACACTCATTGGTTCTGAACGAGGACGAGGGCTTTCTCTCCCTGCAACGGCGGCTGGAGACTCATACTCACACACATGTCAGCCCTCCCAACCAGGAGTTGCTGCTGGGGACAGGCATCTCCCTGGACCAACGCATATCGCCTGTCCACTGTATCAAAGAAAGACAGGTATGCAGAGATAGGGACATAGTACAATGAAGCACTCACAAACTCACCCATTGACAAACATTTAGACGCTTTTTAAACTTTACCCCACCCAATGCATCAAGTAGCATTTCGACCTGCACACAATTTCATTAATGTGCAATATGTCTATTTTCTCTCGTTACAGGAAGAAAGGGACATCTCCATAGTCTACCTGTTTGATAAGAGTTTGACTAAATATTCTGGGCCTCTTTCTGCTAGACCACTGCCTGACAGCGTCAACTTCATAGGTTTGCTTTACGACAGTATTGTTCACTGAGTTCAAAATCTATCCAGACTAGATGATATAAATTTCATGGTGTGTGTGTGTCAGTAAGGGAGACTAAGACCCAGCTGCCCCTGACTACACTGAGGAAGGTGTGGGGCGAGGCAGTCAGCTACATCTGTGGCCTTCGAGAAGACTACATCCGCTTATACAAAGGACAAAGAGCTGCCTTGTAAGGACATGCATACATATCATGTACATATGCTCATACATAGGCAAGCCTGACCATCATGTTTCTACCACCATACAGTCATAACCTTGTGTGTTTTATCAAGGTTGAGTTTACTGCGATACAACACCAACTTGACCCAATTCAAGAATCTGCTGTTCTCCAAGTCTCAGCAGCTGCAAGCCAAACTGTCTTTCTTCCAGACCAGCATCCAGTACGACCTGGAACAGTACATCCAGCAGAGGCACACCGGCATCTGTGAGTCCGCTGTCCATCGCTGTTAAAATCCCAATGTGGCATTGATATTTTTTTTTTTTTTTTTTTACATAGTTTGTGGAAGATTGACTAAAATTAAAGGGTAATTGAATCAAGTCAGGATAACTCTTAACTTCCTCTATATCTTAGCATCAGAAAAGATGCTGAAGACATGGCATGACAATGAAAGACAGGCGACAGAATATGCACAGGTAGTGCAAGCATGTCATTATGCACTAGTATATAAGGTGTATGTTTGTCATCTTATTATATTATAATTCCTGCAAAAGCTTAACATTACTGTTAATTTTTCCAATATCTTTTCGTTATAGGTGGCAGAAGTGGGGTATTTGGATGAAGAGATTGTGTCTCTGCATTCTCAGATTGTTGAGTTGCAGAGAGGCCCATTTGCCAGAAAACAAGGAGAAGTCATGGAACAACTGTCAGTGTGTCTTCAAGTTGCAAATCGGTTGAGTCAATGACATTTTGCAGACATTTAAATTGTTGCTTTGGCTTTGTGTTCCTTACAGTGAGGAAAGTGCCATTGACCTCTACAAGCAACTGAAGTCCAAATGCAAAAGTAAGAAACAATAATTGACTACATACAAAGGACTTGTTGTTGTTGTTAAAGGCAGCACACTGGTGCAATGGTTAGCACTCTTGCCTCACAGCGAGAAGGTCCTGAGTTCGATCCCAGCCTTGACCCAAAGTGTGGAGGTCGCATGTTCTCCTTGTGGTTGCATGGGGTTTCCTCCAGGTTCTTCGGTTTCCTCCCACAGTCCAAAAAAAAATATGCCTCATCCTCTTGCCAGTGCCCTGACCAGACCGTTAATCTGGAGTGAGAAAGATATAATATATGTTGAGTGAGCAAGTCTGGCGCAAATTGGCCTCAAACTGGGTGGAGTGTCTGATAACTGTCAGTGCATTGTTCAGTGTATGAAATTAATTAGTTATCTAATTGTGTCAAAGCGCTTTGAGTGTCATGATAAAGCGCTTAAAACTAAATAAAATGCATTATTATTATTAAAATGATCACTCAAATATGGTCAGTTCTAAATTCAGTATGCATATACTGTGTGTGTGTGTGCACATGCATGCGTTCGTGCGTAGGTCCTGATCCTCCACACGGCTACAGTGACAGCTCGGAGATGGTAAAGACCATTCTCCAGATGGTTCAGAATCAGGACAGGTTCCTAAAAGACCTGTATGCACACCTCAGGTACTTAGATGTCTATTCACACACACACACACCCAATTCCACTCTCACACCCATCATACAACTAACACAAACATCCTTTTGAACAAGCACACATGCACAAGCGTACATGCACACACTCAGTATTTCTCTTTTGGTTCTGTGCAGTACAATCCTGGTGTGTAAGCAACACATTGTGGATTTGTTTCCCAAACTGGAAGAGGCGGTGGTGAACATCACGGCAGCGGAGGCAGCAGTGATGCAAATGCAGAGGAAGAGACAGAGAGGGTTCTGGTACCTGCTCAAAACTGCATGTGTGAGTGCACACACACACACACACACACACACACACTCACACACACATTCAAAACTAGACTGGTCGCAACTTTTTTTATACTAGGACCTGAATGGCAGTGTATGTGGTATTTCTTTTTGGAATTTTAGGCCCAAAGTCACTCCCAACAAAACTTGTCTTTACCAGGACCCAACGACAGGTAAGAGGAGATGGCTTGTAGTCTGTTCAGTGGTAAAGTTATTTTCCGTTTTCTAATTACCGTATTACTCCAATAGTGGTTCAATTCAACACTTACTGCAAGAGAACCAACATTACTTGAGCCTGCTAACCTCACTACTACAAGAAACCAATCATGAAATGGATCGAAGTATTGTGGTATGTCCAGTCCATATAATCAATAACATTGTCTTTCTTGGTAAACGGTTAATTTAGCTAATGATAGTGTTTTCTTATTACTTTTTTAAACATTTTGTATTTGTGCAGAATCAGGACTGGAGCTGGACAGAGTTGATGTGATTAAACTGAAGATGTATAGGTTACACTGGCCAAGACTGAAGCCTGGCCTACCACAGACAGCTTTTTCACAACCTGAATGTTATAACAAACCAAAGATCAAAGTGCCTCTTTTATCAGCTCATTATAAAGATAAAATGTATTTGTAAACTGATGTGTGAACGACAGGGATGTGCCAAGTCTACAAGCTACTTCATTATGAACATACTGAAATGGTGTTTAGGCCCTCTAATGTTTTAGGTATGGTTTTAAATGTTTTTATTTTGTTGAAAATGAAATGAGAACAATGTTTGCTGCTGTCTGCTGAGCTGTAATAGTTTTATAAAGCAGAGGAAGAAAAAAAACTCCATACTTTTGTTTGTCTATTTAAAATCAATAACCGTATGCAGTAAGAGCACTGTCTCTTTACCATAACACACAGTCCGAATTTTCGCCACATTCATATTGACTAACCCGAAATAGACAGAGATGTTAGCGTCATGATCTGGCATTGCTAAGCCAGTAATACGATCTCATCTAGCTTTCAGAACTGTAGAGAAAGCGCCCGTGGGTGATGTGAGGGGGATGGGTCGAAGTGGTTAACTGAACGATAGAAAGAAAGAGCAAGTGACTGTTCAACAGACTGGTGATTATATTATTACTTGTTAACTATATATCACAATGACAGAGCGACTGAACAGTGAGTGCATTTAGTTTTAATTCGAGTTGCCAAAGTCAAGTATTTGCTTTAAAGATCTTGCGTTCGTGTCATATCACTAGCTAGCCTTTTAGCTCGTTAGTTTTGTTAGCAAGTCAGCCAAGTGGAAGCTAACAAGCATAGTCTTTTTGACTTCAATAGCTTGCCAGTTTACACATTTTGGCAAGATGAGTTGACTTGGGCTATGTTTGCTATCATTTCCTTTATACTAACCTACAAAAGAAAGCTTTATGAAAATAAATTTGATACGCTATGGAGGTTTTGATTACCAGAAGTATGCTTTGTATGCTACACACGAGAAAATGCGCTCAACATGTTAGCCTCCCATGAATTTGGCAGTGGCCCACTATCTTTGGAATGCAAAAATACCCAGCCATAATAATGTTATGGTAACATAATAAAAAAATAGTTCTTTAAATCTATTTTTGTATATGTGTTTCCTGTTTGTAAATAGGTGAGTCCAGTTGAGTATGATGACACAAGTAGGGGCAGTGGTTGCAGCAGTTACAGGAGTAATGGCCATTTTACTACACTCCTCTATTCACAAAATAGAGGAAGGACACTTGGCTGTGTACTACAGGTATGACCCCTCTTGGTCTCCAGGCTTCACCACTTGTTCAACATCTGTTGATATGGTCACCATCAAGTTCTGTGCCAAAGTGCATCAGACCATCTTTCTTAACATCGAAACCTAATATGAGTTTGTCTTTCTTTCAGAGGTGGTGCTTTGTTGACCTCGGCCAATGGTCCTGGGTACCATATAATGATGCCCTTCATCACCACCTACAGATCAGTACAGGTAATCCCACCTGTTCCATTTGTTTCCTGTACACAGGACCCTGCCCTGTAGCTGTCAACACATCATGTTAAGACATATCTGTTGAGACAATAGTGGAATGTTCTTGAATTTCTGTTTCAGACTACACTCCAAACTGATGAGATTAAGAACGTGCCTTGTGGAACCAGGTAAGAGTAGACGTATGCATAAAAAATTCTTCCAAGCAGGTGCTTGTGTGAGAGAGTAGACATTTAAATTATTACGTCTTCCTGTGTGTTCTCTCACTAGTGGTGGTGTGATGATCTACTTTGACCGGATAGAAGTTGTCAATATGCTGGTCCCTACGGCAGGTAAAGTTTCTTAGAACTGTGGCATGTTGTTAAATGAAAACTTTTCAGTTTCAACCTAATTTCAGCGTCATGACAACCATTCTCTTGCTCTTTTTTTTGCAGTGGTGGATATAGTAAGGAATTACACTGCTGATTACGATAAAACTCTGATTTTCAACAAGATTCACCATGAACTTAACCAGTTTTGCAGTGTGCACACGCTACAGGAGGTCTACATTGAGTTGTTTGGTGAGTGCAAATAGAATCAGATTTGGTCATTTTGCAGGCATGCACAGTGTAGACTGGGAGCGTTGCTCAACCGGTTTCTTGAATCCTTTGTTGCTTTTTATCTCACAGATATTATAGATGAAAACCTGAAAATAGCCTTGCAGAAAGATCTCAATGGTATGGCTCCTGGACTTACAATACAGGTGAATGTATTATGCTATTATTGGGTTTTATGTTGCCTAGATGCATCTATAGCAGTCATGCTCCAGATATCATCGTTGAGTATAATATTCTTCAATTTCTTATTTATAACTGTCTCTTTCGCAGGCAGTTCGTGTCACAAAGCCAAAGATACCTGAATCTATCAGAAGGAATTTTGAACTTATGTGAGTGTCTTTTATTATGGAGCTCCTTCTATCTGTTACTTCTTACTAGCAGGTTTGTCGGCCGCCCACACTTTTTGTGTAGGAAGCAGAGAAATTATCTATTTCTGAGACCCTCTGTGTGCGCGTGTTTGTAGGGAGGCAGAGAAGACCCGACTGATGATAACGGCTCAGACTCAGAAGGTGGTGGAGAAGGAGGCAGAGACAGAGAGGAAAAAAGCCATTATTGGTAAGAAGATACTGGTGAACCTCCGAAGGGCTACACCATAAAGAAGCCATCTCTCATTACCCTGTCAATATTGGGAATAGAAGAATGAGACCACTTTTTCCCCTTCGTCCTAATCCATAGCCCACCGCATCTCTTTCTCATTGTTATTTATTCAGTAATCTTAATAGCGACCCTCATAACAGTAATTCCCCTTTCTTCGTATTTGCTCATTTCCATGTCACCCTCAGAGGCTCAGAAATTGGCCCAGGTTGCTGAAATACACTTCCAACAGAAGGTGATGGAGAAGGAGACTGAGAAGAAGATATCTGAGATAGAAGGTGAGTGTGTAGATTTGGCTGTAAGTGTATCCGTTGGATTGCTCTGTGTGATGGTGGGTGGTGTCTGCTCCTTGATTTTATGAGGTTGGTCCCTTGTGTTTCAGATTCTGCCTTCCTGGCTCGGGAGAAGGCAAAGGCAGATGCAGAGTATTACACTGCAGCTAAAATTGCAGAAGCAAATTCGGTAAAATTACTCCCACACAAATACACAGATTATTTGTTTATATGTGAACACAACTATTCAAGCTATACAAAAGCATATTATGCAAACATATTGGTATACGCAAACTTATTTGCATACATATGTTTATCTATTTTGACATTGTCTCTTTTTGGTTTCTGTAGTTGAAGTTAACCCCTGAATACCTCGAGCTGATGAAGTACCAGTCCGTTGCAGCCAACAGTAAGATCTACTTTGGCCAAGACATCCCCAACATGTTTGTGGAGGGCAACAACCATCCGCCTAAACAGGGGCTAACCCGCAGTAACCGTGACCAAGAATCGTACACCCAGCCATAGGGTCACTGAGACCCCTTTGTGTGATAGCCTCTCCCGTGAACAGGGGCGCTTGCGAGGGGCTTTCCTCAGCCCAAAGGGCGAGCACTGACAGACTGTGTATAGCTGTGCAGCTTGCTGGGTGAAGAACACGCTTTAGTCTTAAATCTAAAGGGTTGAGAAATCAGAAGGAATATGATAGTGATGATAGCAATTGGAAGGGTGAGGTGATGGAGAGAGAAGCCATAATTAAGGGGGAAAAGATGGGGCTGATTGAAGCTCTTGAGAAATTATTTTGATATTGAGACAAATGCCATAATTGAACATAACAGCATTCGTAATGCTTATGCCTGGGTAGTGGTGAGTTACAGTGGGTTTAGAACAGCAAACAGAACCACTCCTCTACTGCTGGTCTGTTGCCCTTCTTCACATGCTCGCGTTCTCGCATCTGATGCAATCTTTTCCTGTTTTTTTTTTTTTGGGGGGGGGGGGGGGGGTGAGACTAATTAGGAACGTTTGCTGGCACAATGGTTGGTTTG
>JAVQJS010113756.1:0-11492 GCA_036024795.1 Galaxias rostratus | reverse complement strand
TGGGCGAGCAAAGGGGGAAGGAGCTGTGTGTATCGAGTGTGTTCAGCACAGCAGAATGACTGGTTACCCAAAACACCACTGGGCTCCCGGGTCAGCAACCAACCACCTTGTCTCAGCTGTTCTCCAGACCAAGTCGACCCAGCCACAACCCTGGCCCTCCCCTCACCTCGGCTTGTACGGTGAGTGTGTGCGGCCCCTTTGTTTGGAGCGCGGAGACCCCGCCGTGGCGCCTGGGCGCCGCGTGCCTCCCACCTCCGCTCAGAGCCGAAGACGCCTCTCCGCGGGGCTCACGCGGGCACTGAGTGTGACACACACACACACACACACACACACACACACACACACACACACGCACACGCAGACACATACATACATACACACACACACACACACACACACAAACACACACACACACACACGCACACGCAGACACATACATACAGACACACACACACACACACACCCATACACTGAGCCTCGCATCCCGGATGCTCCTGTGGGTACAGCACAGGCCACTAAAAAGAAGAGTTACGACTTCATAAACATTTCATGCTAGGTTATTGGTGAGGAGGGCACACTGACACACACAAACACACCCACACAAAATGTACACACTGTACACACACTGACTCAAACCCTATGTTGCTGATTTACCAAAGGCGAAGGTCAGGGCGTTGAGGGAGCGAGCATGATAGTGTCAGTAATAAAGATGGCCATGTGTGCGCCACAGAGCAGGAGCAGCACATCATCTGAAATGGGGATGACCTTCAAAAAGGCGATTAGAAGACAGTTTCAAATTTGTTAACCTGATTCGAAAGTAGTGATTAAAATTCCAATCACAAAAGAGCTCTCAGCCAACATAATCAATCTCTAAAGAGCATACTAAATAATTTACACTTAAAACTTTGAAACTAATCTTCAAATTGTCAATGCCAATTATTTGCAATGCCAGACCTTATTTGGTGTCACGCTTTCCAATGGTATGCCCCTCTCTCCGTTGTAAGAGGAATTCCGTTGTAACGGACACGCTCCGTTCGCTTTGACAGCTGGGGAACAGCGGCCGAGGACCCATTCCTTTTCAGCGGGCATTTTGATAGCCCCCAAAGTGCACTCCTCATTAGAGAGGGCCAATCATGGCCTTTCATTGACCTTCCGAACCCTTTCAGCTCTCGATAACGACAAACCCTGCGTCGGATGACTTCACTCGTCCTCTCAGCTCCCTTTTATGCTAGAAAAATCAGCTCCGTTTAGCCTAGAGTACTTAGTCTGGCAACTGTGTTATATTCCAACAGCCTCCACGATAGCTTGCCCTCAATGTGCACATAACTTGTCCACAGCGTGCACAGAACCTGGGCCAAATGGAGTCACATATGTACCTTCTTCCAACCAGTCATTGCTTTGGTGTTCCTACAACAAGGCACAACTATAGGGTATTGTACAGTATCATATTAGGTAGAGTTATGACTACAGCATTATGTTACTCACATGACCACTTTTCTCTGATGTTATTTGGGTAGATATTTAGTCTCCTTCCTCCACTGGTGCTAGCTGCTGGTAAAGCCAGGCTGTTATGAGAGCAGAGATCAAGCAGGTTGTCAGGATGGGGATTTGCATAGCCATGTCTGCTAAGCAGATGATGAGTTTGTCTCAAAATAATAGAACTATGCGAGGTATTACACAAGGTATGATATCATCAATGTATTGTATTATTTTTATCTCAAGTTCCATGTCCCAACTATATGACATGTATTTTCTATCAAGAATTGCGGAATTTCATGTCAATGTTTTTAGTTGCTTTTTAAAGGAGTAAGTTAGCAGTCACTGAAGGGGGCTGTTCATGGCCACTATGCACAGCTACTAAATAATAATAATAATACATTATATTTATAAAGCACTTTTCAAAACACTCAAAGACGCACAGAAATCTTACTGCCTGTAAGATAACAGAAGAAACAGAAAATACAATCAATGACCACTTCAATTTTCTTCATGGTACATTGCAGCTGACCTGATTCTGAATTTAAGTCTTCTGAAAGACAAAGGCTCTTATTTACAGATGAGGTTACTAGATAATGCTGATCCTAACTGTCAGTTTGAAAAGAGAATGACAAGTGCACACCATGGATGTAAGATACCATTTGACGAGGTCTGTAGCTCACATGTTATGTCAACTGTTCTTTGTCTCAACATGATCCTGCACAGAGAGCTTAAGACATTGTCTTGTTTCATTAATGCCTCGAAAAAGTAATCGTCTCAGAAATACTCTGTCCGCAAACATGAAGACCCGTCAAGACAATTTCCTTTGTACAGAAAAGTGCACACAAACACACACACACACACACACACACACTTGTGCATGCACACAGATATAAACACTCTCCAATAGACCCCTCTTGGTGTTCTCTCTGTCTCTCATCACGTACCACACACTGACACCCACACGGACACCCATGCACACTGAATATTTTAGATTAATTGGCCATTTCAGAATGACTCCATCATAGCTGGGAGATGTCAGCAATGCCAGATACATTATTAAAACTTTCTCTTCTCCCTCCTTTCCCATCTCATTCTCTTTTCTGTTCTCTTTTGTACTCCCCCTGTCTTTGTAGGCTGTGGTCTTGGCAACTCCTAAGCCAGCCAGTGTGTTTGATCGGAGTGGCATGTGCAGTGTGCTGCCTTGCCCCAGCCCTTTGTTTTTTTACCTCCGATATACATAGGAATACAAAGAGAAATAGAAAATGAGAGTGTCAAACACACACCAGCCCATGATGTATAATTTGGACTATATCATCAAAAAAATGATTTTTATCTGCATTGCTCAGCAGATGGAAAGCTTTCGCTTCAGCAGTCTTGTTCAGTTCATTTTCATGCAATATGTGGAGGTGGGTTTTGTGTGTGTGTGTGAGGAGGCTCTTTAATAACCACAATGCCACAAATATAGTGTGTATGACAAAATACAAATGTAGCCTCTCTGACGGACACTGTAGACTCCCAGAAAACAATGGGCAGCCCCTCCCTTACTGTGCGTTCTGGAAGAAGGACAAATAATGTGACGTGTGTGTCTCCGAAGGCGGACACACCGTGAGCAAGGGCGGGATGGAAGGAGGGCGTCGGAGGAACCGATGAGGAGATGGAGGACAGATGAGGACGGAATAGGAGGAAGGTGAGGACAAGGTGATATTAAATGAGAGACACAAAACAAAGTGAGAGGCAGAGGTCGACTCTGCGGCGCCGACAATGACGGAGGAGGACGCAGCGGAAGAGGGGTCAGCAGAGGAGGAGCGGTGGGGGCTGGCGGCGGGCACGGACGAAGGTTCACAGGAGAAACAACAAGCGGGCAGGGCAGCCCAAACACATCCAAAATGCAGAGAAGGCGACAGCATTCGGAGCGGGTCCTGCCAAGATCCAAATGAGATACTCTGGCATTTAGAATGTGGGGCGCACGCCCAAAAACTGAGAAGAAGCTGCATGAATAATGAACCCATGGAAAGGGTGTGTGAGTGTGTGGGTATGTGTGTGTGTGAGTGAGGGAGAGAGAGAGAGAGAGAGAGAGAGAGTGTGTGAGTGATAGTGTACTTGCTCTGAGGAGTGTATGTGTGTGTTTGTGCCTTCACTGAGATGTGTGTATAAGTGAGTGTATGTACTACACGATGCCCCGAGTTCCCTTTTGTCATTCTACCAGGCAAGGTCATGCTTTCAACTTTGGGCTGGCAGCCATCACTATCTCTGAGTCTCCGGCGCGCTCTCCTTCCTTTTCTCACAAGGTTTTTTACATTTCTTCTAAGGGGAGGGACTTTTTCTCCCTCCTCTGTTTTTCCCCTCACGCCTTTGCCCCCCCACCCCCCCACTCTCTCTCTCTCTCTGTGGCTGTCTGCCTTTTCTTTTTATGTAGATGACAGTCGGGGATGTTTGGTTGCTTGCTCAGGGCTGTGCTCTTGACCAGGGCTGTGTTTCAGCCGCCTCCCCAGGCTTCCTCTCCTTCACCTGGCCTCATTTATTCCACGGTCTCGGTTTTCTTTTCTTCCTGTGACATGAACATAGAATTGTAAGCGAGTAAAACGAAAGAAAAGATGACCAATTTCAGTCCTGTTATTGATATTCATCCGTCTCTTGTTTCCTCCTTCATTGCATCATCTCCAAAGGAAGGTGAGGAAGATGACCGAGGTTAAATAGAATAATGAGGATGCACTTAAAGTTACGGATTAGAAAATGTAGACAGAAATAACAAAGTTGTTAAATGTGCAAGGATCAATTCTCTCCTACAACTTTGATATTTAAGCTCAGCAATTGGCACAGTTATTCTGCATGGCCAAAAATTACTCACAGGCGGTCCCCAGGTTGTCATGGTCTGGCTCAGGACACATTCTGCTGATGGAGGGGTGTTGCTTGGTGAACTAAGCCAGACATAGCCAAACGCTTTGGGGACAGCAGAGGAGGTGGAGAGGAGGGGGGGGGGGCACTTATTGCTGATACACAGTTTGAATCAGCAGACGTGGCTCTGCTTAGGTCTAAATGGGGAAGTCACCAGCTGTTCGCTGAGCTGCTCTCTCTGACTTAGGGTTTTCACAAAGCCACGCGTGGGACACACGGCTAGAGGCAGCCAGGAGGTCCCAGAGGAGACCCGGGGATAGAGGCGGCCGTGCATGCCTGAGAAGAGACCAACCGGCTGCCCACTCACCCTGCCTGCTTGGCTGGGTTAACCAGGCCTTTGGTCACACACTGAGGGTGGTGCAAGTACAGTCAACACAGGAAAGTAAGGGAAGTAGACTCAATAACGTTAGGTAAAGAGGATTTCAGAGGGATTTATTTACATAGAAATTGGTTAGAGACTAATGTATGTGTACTGTAGTGGAATTAAGGTTTCGGCTGCTTTTGTGGTTTTCTCCCCCTAAAACTTTGATTACAAACTCCAGAAATGCATGGAGCAATACATTTAATCACGCCTTACTTTCTGTCAACTGTGGTAAGAATGTAAAATGGATTGGGTTTATGTGTGTGGGTGTAATCTGTAACAGCAATCCGTTCGCTTATTTGGGATTTCCCCGTTTAAAATATTGCTGAGAAGAAATATGGTCGGATGTAAATAGGTGGACAATACCATCATGATGGGAAAGAAAATGGCAGGGTGAAAATGTAAAAAAAAAATTATATCTTCAATTTGAAACTCAATAGTAAAACTCAAAATAGTTATTCCATGCTCTGACTGATTTGGGAAAGTGCCTATAATAATAATAATAATAATAATAATAATAATAATAATAATAATAATAATAATAATAATAATAATAATACAATAATAACAAAATAATAACAAAATGATAACAAAATAATAACGCACTATGTTTATAAAGCGCTTTTCAAAAAACCCAAATACGCTGTACAAGGTTTAAAAGTTTAAACAATATAGCAAACCAGTCGTTGGTCCATCGCAGGGCTAACACATAGGGACATACAATAACTCACACATTCACACCTACGGACAATTTAGAGTCAGCAATCAACCTGCATGTTTTTGGACATAAGCATTTGACCTACGGTAACTTTCCGTCATGAAAACGTGCACAATGAATTGCTAACTTAAGGCTACTTAAGGCAACTTTTATTGTATTCATTGTATAATCTTTTCTACTGTTTTCAACTTGTAAACTGTAAAGGAGAAGGAAAAAATCACCGTTCAGATAAGTCTCTTTATAGTCTCAGAATTCAATAGAATAGTCATCAATCACCTGGTTTGATCTCCCGCCAAAATGTGACAATATGAGTCACTAAATCAGGAAGAGATGCCCATACCTGAAATACCGATTATGCTATCTACATGTAGTGACCACGAGCATTCTGCATGTCTTCTTTGCAACAGCTTGGGGAAATGATTGCAGAAAGCAAAAGGTCGAGGACGCCTAAAGTACCTATGACAAGAGACTGCACAGCTGCTTCAGTGTTCAAAATGCTCTCTGTGATTCACTACAAGCGTAGGGCTATGGTGTGGCAACCCCCTTTACTTTGCCTATACATACTTATCGTTTTACTGCCAGTGTTGGATAATACCAAACTGGGATTAGGCCTATATTTGTGACAGACAGAGACTGCATGAGGATGACTAGAATGGTTTAGTCGGCTGTCAGATGTGGGTAGAGTGAATATTCTTTTGTTTATTTGGTGATTTCCTTTTGTTCTGACAAGCTGACATAATCACAGTCTAGCAAACAGAGAAGGAATGCTTGTGTGTTTTGTGTGCTGGTGTGAAGAATAGTGTACATGGTTGAGTGAGTGTGCGTGTTTGTGTGTGTGCCTACAATGAAAACAGACAGGGTCGATGACTTGCAAGGAGCTGTCGTCTGCGACTTGCCTCTGGAGTGAGCTAATCGCACACGCAGCGGTGTGATTTTCCATCGTATAGGAACTGTGTGCTTGGTGCAAAACCATGCTTGGACAAATGTAAGGTACTTTTACAGGGCTAATGCTATTCAATTCCATGTTTTTGCACAGTATAGTACCACAGATCATTTCTCAAAACGTGCCAACTAAAAACGTCAGTAGCAAACGGAAAACTTTGGTCACCTGTGGTTGCAAGTGTTGTACATTGCCAAAATGTTTTCATAGAAAACTTACACCAGATTCGGGTACCAAAAAAAATGATTCTGTTAAGGTTGGAGAATTATGAGTAAGACACTTCACTTTGTAAGTTTAAGTCTTGTTCATTAAGTTGCCAATCCCTAGCTTGCTCTATCACCCAAAATCCCCAGATGTTGTATCCGGAGTGCTTAAAATCTTGTATCTTTTAATCCTAGACCGTCTGACCTGGTCAGCATTTTTATTGTACCCCGCCCCCTTCTTAAAATCGTTCAATCCTGTAGGCTTAGAGGTATTTTTCAACATGTTTGAGAACTGATAATATATTGCCAGATAAAATGAACAGATTTGTTGTTTCTTATTAGTTATTAGTTTTGTTTCACCATGTGGCTTCATTTGGTTTCTCCAGTTTGCAGAAGGCATGAATGACTGAGAATGGGACTAATATCAGCTTCCTCTCCCCATTGCAAGAACAGTTATCCATTTCTCATGAAGACACTCACATCCAGTATGAATGAGTCATGGAGTGGGTTGAACCGGCCTGGACCTGCCCTGATGACTGCTGCTAACTCGAGAGGGCAAACCCAAGGGGTTTAGGCTCAGTCAACTCAATCCAGCTCATTCTTTTTTAATGATAGCCAGATGGCATGGACTCCACAGTTGTGGTGACATCCCTTTCCATGCCCCCCCCCCCATGTATAATGAATGCAATGTCCTTACTCCTTCACCTGATTTGTACATGTCCTACGTCTGGGCAAGACTGGGTAACACATGGATTCATATAAGTGGTGTACAACCCTGTGCCCCAGACACATTTTAGCCCCTGCGACTCAGTGATATTGGAACCACTTTCTGTTGACGGTGGTCCTGACTCTGCAGAGAGATGTCTTTTCTGTCACTAGTTTTCCTGTTGTTGTCTCTTCCAGGTGGGATCTTACTAGACCTTGCTTCGTGAAACAAGTAAAAGATTGGAAATTGCAACTTTGTGGCAAGGGGTGGCCCACCGGACTTAAAATGCCTAATGCATGAGTGCTCATCAAAGTGTTACACAGTCTGTGACGATAAATATTTAAGGCATGAACTGTTCATTTGAAATATAGTGATGTAAAAAGGAGAGGAAATGGATGAGAATACCATCAAAGTGGATCAATAGCTACTCAGTAACTAGATGCACCACTACAGTCACAAATAACTCGGCTTCTGGGCTATGGCTGTGGACCACTGTGCTACTGATGCACCAGTAAGGTGGAGAGTGTGGTCATGTTTTTGTAGCTAGCTACCATAATGCGTCTAGACCACACTGTAAGCCCCCCCACCCCCAGGCCACGCTGATTCCCCTTCTCCTTTTCATTCCCTTCATCTTCTGTCTTCCTCTATCTGTTATCCTGCCCCACTGATAAAGCATGAAAGAGATCAAATCTCATGTCTGGGAAGTGACGGGTCTCCCATAACCTTGGATGCACGATGGGAAAATTGCACCTCTTCATCTTCCCGGGCCCAGTGCCTCTCCACAGGACTTTACATGGCTTTGAGAAAGGTGTGGAGGCCTTAACACGATAACATGCCTCTTTGTACATGGACTCTTGGATTTACACCATAGACACTAATAAGATATGAGCAGGGAAAATGTGAGAAAACCCAGAGGATGATGAGGATAGTGAGAATATAAGAGCATGGGAACATTTTCAAGGCATCCACTTTCAAAGTAGGTATACAAGCCTTCCCAACACTCAATTCTGGCCTTTTCAATGGATCCTGAATACTTTTAATACAACGTTTTGTCTGCAAATGCATCAAACAATGCGTGTGAAATAGATCCCAATGCCTGCTGTTTGTTCTAGAAGACCTGCTAGTTTTCCTGTAAGTAATAAAGTCTATATTATAATACCTTTAATTTAGGAGCTCATTTCTAAAACTCAAGGACACTTTACAACGTATATTAAAAGCAGCAGGCAACCCCAATAAAAGGAAGTTAGGAAGAGCTAAAAGCCTGACAGATAACATCGGATTTCAAGGGGTAGGGTGGTCCAAATGGTTGAGGCAGCCACACTGAATGCTCTCACACCATTTGTTTACTGAACAGGTAAGCACACAGACCCCCACCTTTCCTTTGCAGTCTGATATATTCGAGGAAAAATAAGATCTGATGAGACATAGTGAGCGTCAGAACGCTTTTTGTTTTGAAATTAGGCTTAACAGATATTGTTAGCAACACAAAATAAGTTCTTATAAAAGTATTCAAATAAAAAAAAATACATATCAAATACACGTATGCATTCGTATGTGCAGTGCATCCAGAAAGTATTCACAGCACTTATGCTTTGGCCTTCCAAAATTGATAACATTATTTTTTTTCTTCGAAGTTCTATACACCATAATGATAAAGTGAAGAAAAAAAAATTCTTAATTATTTTCATAATAATAAAACAAATAAGAACTAACATGTGCATAAGTATGCACAGCCTTTACTCAAAACTTTGTTGGCAGCAATAACAGCCCCAAGTCTTTTTGTACATAATGGCACAAGCTTGGCACACCAATCTTTGGTCAGTTTTGCCCATTCCTTTTTGCCGCAGCTCTCAAGCTCCATCCGGTTGGATGGAAAGTGTCGGTTCACAGCCATTTTAAGATATCTCCAGAGATGTTCAATCAAATTCAAATCTGGTCTCTGGCGGGGCCACTCAAAGACATTCACAGTTGTCCTGAAGCCCCTCTTTTAATATCTTGGCAGTGTGCTTCGCGTCGTTGTCAACAACGACAATTCCTTTCACTTCATACTTGTTTTGTGCTCTGACATGCACTATCAATTGTGGGACCGATTATATAGACAGGTATGTGGCTTTCCAAACCATGTCCAATCAACTGAACTCACCACAGGACTCCGTTTAAGCTGTAGAGCCATCTCAAGGATCAAGAGTGGAAACAGGACACACCTGAGCTCAATTTTGAGCTTCATGGCAAAGGTTGTGAACACTTAAATACATGTGACTTCTTAGTTATTCGTTTCTAACCAATTTGCTTATAAGGCCGTACCATAACAAAACGTGGAAATATATATATATATATATTTATATATGGTATATATATATATATATATATGATATATATATATATATAAAGTTTAGCCTTTAATACTTGCACACATCACGCTTGTAAGTTACCACAGTGGGAGAACGGATCACGCAGGCAAAACATGGTGAGGGGTGTTGTGCTAATAAAAAACATCTTTGGTTTTCGAAAATTCCATTGACACGATTAATAATCTACAGATGATCATAATGGAATGTCTAAAAAATATACCTACAAAAAACAATCAAGAAAATGTAAGTCCAAAACCCCAATGTCAGCATGTCTTTGGCACAATTCTAGATCACGAGAAAGAAATTGTTTATTTGATATAACTAGCATCTCTGTTAATGAATGTTTCATCAACAATTCCTGTCAAGGCACAAGCTTGTCATCATCAAGAGAGACATCAATGGGTTTGCCTGAGTTTGTGGCTTGTGGTGTGATCTTGTGTTGCCAAGATCATCAAATGGTCAAGAAGCTGATCCTCTTGAGGACATTACGAGGCAAACAGTGTCAGGTTCTCAAAAACAAGGGAAAGCCTTATTATTTTATATGCCATAATAAAGGTCCTTATTAGTTCAGCAGTGATGGTTGATGAGGCCTAGAGAAGAGTTTCATCAATCACCAATGTCATGCCTTGTGAACTGTGACTTCTGCTTGGGCCAAGGCTTCTTCATCTAGAGTCTAGAATGGTGTACTTTTAAAGTGGTTTATCATAGACTCATTACTTTTCTGTAAGACGGTAAGGATATTTAGGGGGCATGTACATAGTGATGGCTTTTCCTAAGTCATCAAGTTTGATCTGTGAAAACGGAAGTGTGGTGGGGTGGGCGTGGTTTGAGCGTCGGCTGTGGGGAGAGAGAACAAGAGGATCTATTTCAGGACTGATCGACTTAAATCCAGATGAACCAGGTGAATGCCATGTCCCAATCGCCAGTCATGTCTGGCCAACGGGCTCTTGGCAGCAGCAGAAGCAGCTCAGAAAACAACAAACCTGCACTGCCCGTTTATAAAAAGAAGCGAAAATTCGAGCCTGAACCCGTCAGTACACCCCACCCTACCACAGGAAGCAAACCATTAATTTGTTTGTGTGGAACAAAGTTTGCAAAAAATATCTCATGTCATCAGCATGGCTTGTCAGAGTGGGGTGAGAGAATGTATCACAGACATTGATTGGCAGCCATGGCAAGCAAATGAGAGAAGATCTAGAGAGACTAAAAAAAACACATTAGATTGGCAGTGGCAAAGCTAATGTCACCTGAAAATCACTGTTTAACTCCATGCTTGCCAGACGCTTCCTATGACAAATCCCTGGTTCAATCTTTTGTTCTCTCAGGGAAAGGAAAAGGAAGCCGATGAGTCACAGCCACTGTTAATAAGCAGCAGGTGCTCCGTCACTCTGCCTTTGCTGTCTTTTTCTTCTCCCTACTTCACCACGGAATGAGAAAGTAGGAGCCTTCTCTCAATACTTCAATGCTCTGTGTGTTTAGAATTTCTTGGTGGGAGCGCGTGCACATACCTGGCTGTGCACTCTGACGTTGCCTTTGACATGACAATGGAGACGTGGAGAGAGGGGAGCGCTCGTGTTCGGGGGGGCCTGCTGTCAGAACGCGGAGGATAGGCGCGTCCTTCTGTCCCCACGCCGGCCCTGCACGATGAAAGAGCCCTGTGCTCATGAAACAGACTGGCTGAGTGGTGGCAACATGCTCACACACAGGAAGACACGCACGACCGGGTAGAGAACACCCAACTGTATACACACACTCACACATACACACACACACACACACACACCACACGTACACACACACACACACACACATGCGAGAACACCAGACCATCACAAACAT
>JAVQJS010113739.1:0-12225 GCA_036024795.1 Galaxias rostratus | reverse complement strand
ATAAAATATAATACATCATTTATATATTCCTGTTGCATTCACTTAACAATAATAATGATTTGTATACAATTGCCGTTCCAATTTAGGTGGTAGTTTATTAAGCCTTTGCCTGGGCAGATATTACTCACTATCTTTTCGATTTTTGATAAAAGCACAGTTTGTTTTTACACTTGACATGCTAGAAATTAGGTCACATAAGTCATGATGCTAGCTTAGCTAGAAAGCTTTTCATTAGCTAGCTAACGAGCTTTTGTTTCATGCTAATGTTGGCTAACGCGTAAGACTTGCTATCTTATCTAATGTTAGTTGGCTAACGTTAGCTAATTGCTAACCATACTTTAGGTAACGTTGGGTGACAATTTTTCTGTTCAAAATTTGAAATGCCCGGATAATGTCATTAATTGAAACACATATAAAAAGTGATTACTTACAATGTTAAATAATTGCACAAGAACATGCTTTCAATAAGAAATGCAAGCCAGTAACGTTGGCATTGTTAAGCGGTAGCAGTCGAGTTAGCAAAGCCAGTAGTTAGCTATGCTTTCGACGCTATATCAAAGCCAAAATGGATGAATAGCAAAATACTAAGTAAAGATGCGAATTTACGTTCAGGTTTCTTACCTGCATTTCTTTTCAGGATCTAAACGATTTCTTGTTGTGATAATAGCATAAGGAAAATCCTGCCAACTTGCTAGTTGTAAACCTTAGCTTCACAGTTTTTTCCCCCAGTGTAACAATGTAATGGTCCGAACACAAGTCTGGAAAAGTGACTAGACGTGTCAATGGTTCCGGGAGGGGCGTGAAATAAACATTTCTGTTTTTGTTTTGCGGAACGTGTTCTGGCAATAGTTATACAAATTGCAGGGTGAACAGAACAGGGCATTGGGTATGGATAATGGCAAATGACTGTTGCAGTCAAGGGCTATTGAATCCCAGACAATGTATCGCACATAGCATTATGATAGTTTATGAGATAGGAGTGATCATATGACATAAATGTGTAAACAAAATGTTGTTTGTTAGGATCTGAGGAGGATGTGCGTCCGTCTAGGCCAGCTATTTATCCACATCTGCCTCTGCAATAGACATGCTTTGTAGCCGTGGACAGGTTCATAACTGCGGGTTACGAGGAAACGGACTACTAATGACGTAGAATGTAGGCGTCCTCCTTGTCTCTCTTTTGTGTTGTTTTTTCAGCTAGAGTCGCTGATCTCCAACACTTTTGATTAGTCGTTTAGCTCAGGACTTGAGTTGATATGGACTGGCAATGTTTTAGATGCTGACTTACGTTTGCAAACTATTGGAACGTGAATAAATGCTAAAATGAACAAAGGGTGGCTGGAACTTGAGAGTGACCCTGGTAAGAAATAGATCAATCTAGCTCGCAAGCTAACGTTTTTCATTTGGCAGCCAGCTGGTAACTTCACAAATTGTATGATTCTACAATACAATTGTAACTCAAGCTTCCCCAAATGTCTGCCAACTAACTAATTCATGATATTAATTTGATGTTTCTCGTATTATTAACTTGTTCAAGTACTGATGCTATCAGTGATCACATACAAATGTTTATGTTTTAATTGCAGGGCTTTTTTCACTTCTTGTGGAAGATTTTGGTGAGTTGCAGTACTGACGTATGTGAATTACTTACACTTATCTTGACGTTCAGTTTGAAACGTCTGGATCTGAAATGTTTAGCTTACTGCCTATAGTGGACAATGATTATGTTCGCACCTCATGCCTGGAGTGAAATTCAGTTACTAAATGGTCAGTCTGAGCTAGTTAGATACATGGTTGTCGTTTGGAATTTAGATATGTTATCTGCAGTGTGTAAACCACTGTTTTGTTGGGTACAGTCTCCCGCACACCTGGTATGGTAGCACCAAGGTTTCATATACACAATCAAAACAATTACGTATAATATTTCAGGGACATGCGTAAGCATGGCGCACTATCTGTGTAATGTTGCTCCTTAAAATAACCCTAACTGAGCAAATCAGTTCGTTTTTGTGGCAATCTCTAACCCTGTGTAAATGGTGCAAAGTAACAACCTGATTGTTTTATTTTTTATTTTTCATTTTATTTTTATTTTTAGCTACAATTGTTGTTTTAGTATTTCCCACACTACCTGATTGGATATTGTGCCCACAGTCTGGTTCACTGTATTTATCAAAAGATGATATTAAAAGTTCTATATGTTGTTCATCATATAATGATCTATGTAATATGTATCCTAGGTGTTAAAGGGGTCCAAGTAGAGGAGATATATGATCTTCAGAGCAAGTGTCAAAGGTATTTTATTATTGTATTTTTATTTTTCTTTAGTTGATTCGATCCAAGTATTTTAATGTATATGCCTTTCTATTATGTTTAATGTATCATGTTTCTTATCAAGTGTTCTAAAACACTAAACCCCTTGATGTTTATTTTTGATCCATCCGCTTTCTAGCCCTGTTTATGGCTTCATCTTCCTGTTTAAGTGGATTGAAGAACGCAGGTCCAGAAGGAAGGTTTCCACCTTGGTGGATGAAACTTCAGTTATTGATGAGGAGATTGTCAATGACATGTTCTTTGCCCATCAGGTAAACTGGTTAATGGGTGTTTCGTCTTACATTATAATGACAGATCGGTGGGATTAGGATATCTTAGAGAGTAGGAAATAAATGGTTTGTATTTTAAGTTTTAACATAGTCTGTCCTTTGATTCTGTCATATTTACCCAGTTGATACCGAACTCCTGTGCTACCCATGCACTGCTGAGTGTACTTCTAAACTGCAGTGGGGTTGAACTAGGCACCACCCTAAGCCGTATGAAGGCTTTCACTAAAGGTTTCAGCCCAGAAGTAAGGACTCATGCGCTTTTTCAAATAGGACATTGTTGCCATCTACTCTTCTCGTTTGCCTTGCATAATCAAATGTTGTATGATTGATGCATTTCTGCATCCTCATTTTTCAGAGTAAGGGCTATGCAATAGGAAATGCCCCAGAGCTGGCCAAAGCACACAACAGCCATGCCAGGTAGGAAACACAAAGGATAGTTTGAGGAAAAAGCATTCAATTTCTCTGGGAAAATGCTTTCAAACAGGTGGTTCTTGCTTTGGGACACATCAGGTTTTTTCTGTAAGTCTCTTTCTTTTCTTGTTTCTATGGAGACCGGAGCCTAGGCACTTACCAGAGAAACAAAATGGGATCAGTGCAGTACGGACGATGGAAGCCTTCCACTTTGTGAGCTATGTGCCCATTAAAGACCGTCTCTTTGAGCTTGATGGTCTCAAAACCTACCCTATTGACCATGGTAAGTACTGTGTAGAATAAAGCAATGCTCACTTATGTCGAGTGCTTGAGAACGACCACTAATGTGGCAGCAATTTTAAAAGGCTACGGTGCCGTTGTGACATGAAGAACTGTCTGTTGACTTTTCGATCAGGGCCCTGGGGGGAGGATGAAGAATGGACAGATAAGGCTCGGCGAGTTATCATGGAGAGGATTGGCCTGGCCACCGCTGGGTAAGGCCTAAAACGACGTAGACAAATTATACATACTTTTTGCTTACACGTTCGTTCACTCACACGCACCTCTCTCCCTTTTCAGTGAACCCTATCATGACATCCGCTTCAACCTTATGGCGGCGGTGCCTGACCGCAGGATGAAGTATGAGTCTAAACTTGAGATTCTGAAAAGGAACCGGCAGACTGTCCTTGAAGGGCTACAGAAGGTTGGAAACGGCAACGTGCATATGATTGTGTCTCGTCAGATTCTACATTTTGTATGGAGCGTATTTTATTATATGTTAATATACTTCTCCACCAATGCAGCTGATTCGACTCACCCAGCCTGAGCTCGTACAGGACAAGAAGCAGCAGGACTCTTCCTCTCCCGATGGCACTGTCTCCACCATCAAAAAAGAAGCAGATTCACAGCCAGTCACATCTGAGGGCACGGAGCAGAGGCTCCCAGGTACCCATGCTGGCCCTATTACGCCACTCTACTCATGGAGTGCTTTTAGCTTGTCTTTGAATTTTAGATGTTTGATTTAAATAGGATCAATCGGGCAGATGTTCCTGGAGTTCAGTCTAAAACTGTCCCCTCCATCAGGCAAAATCAAAGCCATGGGAAAACCTCCTGCACCCGTTGGAACCAGTTCCCAACCTGTCACTGGCCCTAACCCCGTGGTCCAGCGCTTGCCCGCCTTCCTGGACAACCACAACTACGCCAAGTCACCAATGCAGGTCAGGAACCGGACAACAGCACTCTAAGGTACCCTGCTAAGTGTTATTACCAGTTAGCTCATAGACAATGATCCGATAGGAGGAAGAGGATCTGGCTGCAGGGATGGGTCGCTCTAGGGTGCCGGGCTCAACCAAGACAACTTACTCTGATGAGGAAGACGACTATGGTGACGAGGAAGAGGAAACCACTGGGTCCACTAGTACACCTAACAGGTTGGAACCAAATTCAGCTCGGTTAATTCGAGATAGCCAATGCGAAAATGTTTTACTCTGTTCACAGAAGTGAAATCTGATTCCTGTGCTCAACTGTGCCCTTTGCTAAAACGTTCTGTAATGTATTTCCATGAGTTTTTCTTCTTCGTCTTCAATGCTGTTGATTCAGGTTCAAACGTAAGACGGGCCTGCGCGCTCGGCCCGGGCGAGTCGGGGGTGTCATGGAGAGCCAGCTTGCTCTTAGTGTTCTGGCTGAAAAGTTGAAAAAGGAGGTCCAAAGGAAGGATGCGCTGGCCACCCCTCTTTCTGTGAGGACCGAGGGCCGAACAGGGGGGATCTGCATCACAGCTGCCTCGCAGCCGTCTCCCACGCCAAGCAACGAGAGCACCGACACGGCCTCGGAGATCGGCAGCGCCTTCAACTCCCCGCTGCGTTCGCCAGCACGCTCCCAGGCGGCCACGCGGCCCTCCAGTCCGGTGGCGTCCCACCTGTCCCGGGTCCTCTTTGGGGAAGACGAGGGGCTCTTGAGGCTGGACTCTCGGCACAATCGAGCTGTCCGTGAACTGGGCCCCTGCATTAGCACGGCTCTGCTCCACCTGCAGGACAACGGGGTCATCTATGCCGTGCCACAACCCTGTAAGTGCATAGGAAATGGTTGACTCTCTCAGGGCTGTTCATTGTCCTTTTGTATAAAGGCAATGTTGGTACCATGGTGGCTTCCATGGTCTGTTTTCTTCTTTCTTTTTTTGCTTGCCTGAAGTGGATGTTGCGGCAGATGGGAGCAAGCAGCCTTCCACTCCAGAGAAGAACGAAAAAGGAAGCAGTCTACCAGTGGAAGGACTGAAGGAGGAGGGAAAGGAGGGATCCTCTGTAGAGGTGAAAGAGGAGGAGAATGGAGGTGTTGCAGAAGTCAAACCTAAAGTACAAATGATGGAAACTACAGAAGACAACAAACGAACTGGAGAGAAGTACTCTCCTAAGGTAAGTCTAGATTTCTCTGGCATTGCCAAAGTCTTGACTATTATTAGAAAGTATTTAGTTTCACCCCTCAATGTTCTGTCTTTTCCCACGCTGAGCAGGAGGAAAATAATAATACATAAATAATAAAATAAGATGTTGGTTTTGTCTTTGTTTTGCAGGAGCTGCTAGCCTTACTAAAGTGCGTGGAGGCAGATATTGCAAATTACGAAGTGTTTCTAAAGGAGGAGTTGGAGAAGAGGAAGAAATACAAGGCAGGTGTTCTTGACCTAGTTTCATTCTGAACATAATCCTGCTGCTGCCTCTTAGATCAGTGCTCACGGAGATACTTTGTCAAAGGCAACTTTTCCCTTTGTTTTTTAGATTGACGATCAAAGACGGACTCATAATTACGATGAATTTATCTGTACATTCATATCTATGCTGGCGCAAGAAGGTAAAGTAAACACATTTTCAAAGTGAATTTCCATTTAATTTTGACCCTACAACAGCATGTTTCTCTATCAGGAAATGCATTAAATGTCATCATGTAGCTTTTAAGTGGTGTATCTCATCTTCTTTGACATTTACTCTATGCGCTCACAGCCTCTTCTAATAATACTATTGGAACAATATTGTATACTAGCTGTGCCGCGTGCCATGTTACAACTGACTGTGTGCATTTCCCTGAATTGATTTATCCCTTTTTTGATCCCCGACTGTCCGCTCTCTGTCCTGCAGGCATGCTCGCTAGCCTGGTAGAACAGAATATTTCAGTGCGTCGGCGGCAAGGGGTGAGCATCGGTCGCCTACACAAACAGAGGAAACCCGATCGCAGGAAACGTTCTCGTCCCTACAAAGCCAAGCGCCAGTGATGTTTTGCAATGTCACTGTTGGTCACCTAAATAATGAAAAAGAACAAGTGACACAAAACAACCCTGTGTTGAACCAGGTTGATAAACCTTTTTTTTTTGTAAGTAAAAATAAAGATTGAGTGCATTCCTTCAGAAATAGGTAGTTTTTTATCATGACTATGTACACATCATGTAAGTTCCATGTAAATTTTTATCCCGTTTATGCCATTACCATTTACAGGTTGAATGTCTTAATTATGGTATCTTCAAGGTATCTCCTCTTATTCTACAATACTGTTTGAAGTATATTTACCAAGTATTTTCATTTTAACTATGCTTTTTCTGATGACCTTGAGTAATAATTACGCTCACAATATTTTTTGTATCTGAAATTGTCCAAACAAATGATGGTCTTCAAAGGTTTTGTTTGATTTTGTACATATTTATCTGTATGTTGGTTCAGCAATGATTGGGCACAGTAAAACTTTTGTATAGTGTGGCTATTTGTTTTATTGTTTGCTCTTGAATACAAAAATAAACTAAATTGCTAAAATCCCAGTTGTTCACTCGTCGTTGTTTTCAGTAAGCCATACTTTTCAAAGCTTATGAAATTGCAGTGTCATCTAATGAATGGTTTTGTTAAAACAATGGGTTAATGTTTTATGTAGTAGCACTTTGTGAACGCAAGAGAGAGCTGTACCTTGATTATCGGTTCATTATTTTCATGTGCAGTTAATTTTAATTTTTGCCTCAATTTGGTTTGGATATCATTATCTCATTATTGTTTATAGTTGGGAATAGTTTTATTTGTTAATGGACGCATATGTGTAAGCTTGCATAAATGCCTTTTTTATTTCATGTGTGACAAATTGAATTAATTGTTGATTTTGCTGAATTTAGATTTCTCAGAAAGACTTCTATCAAAGAGATAAAATAATATAATTTTGGCTATTTAATTTTTCAATAACAAACATCAAGATCACATCTTGTTTTCATTTTTATACCTATGTAATTGAAAAAAGCGATGCTTTTACACACTTTATATGTATATATATATATACGCACACACACAATATTCAATAGTCCCCAAAAAAATTGCGGTTCAAGTCCGTTACTCTTTGACATGTAACATTACTAGTCTGTCAATTCCATCTACGATAGTAGGTAAGGGCGGGCCTCGATTTGAACACTAATATTAGCACTACCGTTGTGTGCGTTTCTATGTATGTTTTACAATTTAGTTTTACTGTAACTTTACTCAACGAGTCGTGCCGAAAATATTTTTCATATTAGGTGTTATTACATCGTGAGTAGGTTTACGTGTGCTTGTCACTTTAATTAATGTTTATTTAACATTTTATCTGCACTGTCCTTGTTTTAAATAATGTGATTTTCTCCATTGTGAGACAAATAAAGCGATTCTGATATATAGTTTTTTTATGGGACAACACGTCTTTACAACTTCGTACAAATTTCAGAAGAGTAATGAAACTGTGCACGCGCGCGTAACTCGCTCCCACCCTTTGCGTCAGCGCGCGTACTCTTTCGTCTGCCAGTGCGCGTGCTCCGTATAGGATGCTGAATTGTAGGTGATGATGGCGGAAGGGGAGCTACGTTGAGTTTTATTTGAGTTTATATTACCATTGTAGAACCCTCCGCAGCATCGTTTCTCCCCTTTGAATCCTATCCTGGGACGATGGGGAACGAAGCCAGCCTCGAAGGAGAGGGCCAGCCAGGACAGCCAGGTTCCACTGTCCCTTCTGCAGGGGCTCCGGCTTCCATTTCAGCACCACCGGGCTCTGGACAGCTCACCAAGCCCAGCAATGGTGCGCCAGCGGGAGGAACACTGGCAGGAACCGGGTCGGGGATTAACAGGTAGCTACTATGTCGTACAGTTACCTGCCAAACTGTGTATATCAAGCAATTTTTTATAATTGTACTATGTGAGCCTCTTGTCCGTCGTGTGAATGGTAGCAGAATGATATATTATGGTGAGAAAAACAGGCTAGCAAACTGGTGCTTTAATTATTTATTTTATTATAGCATTATCTCTTCATCAATACCGTTCAGCAATCAAAGCGATGTTTTTCGATGTGTTATCAGTTGGGTATGTCTAACAATTAAACATTTTTAATTGATTTTATTGTCAGTAGTCTACTGTGGGGAACGCAGAGTTCCCGATGGCTTTAAAAGCACGCCTATTTGTATCTTATGGAGCTAAATAGATCTGTGTCTATCTTTTATTTATAAGATATATACAGTAGACCTACCTTACTACTCGAAGTCATACCGTTTGACTGCATCTGAGGGTTGGTGACGACCAATTTAAACGCTCTTATGGGGGCGAAATAACTGTCCAACCTCTCTCTTCCTCTGCTGTGATAGCCTCACTACAAATAGGTGCTATTCACATTTAAAGCATTTTACATTTCAGGATTATTTTCAACGTAACAGTGTGTTGTAATTTAATTATTTGCCATCAATTATTTTAACATGTTTGTATATTAACAATAACGTTTTCTGTGGCTATTGCTGCACTGTTCAATTATGAGTACATAATAATAAAATAAACTGAAATTTCAGACTAGGAGACCTGAACCATGTATAATGCTAATAGAAAAAGCCTAGTAAAATTTTGAGATTATACAGCTCTTCACAAATACTATGGCACATCTTTTCAAAACTCATTTATTGTAGGCATATCCTATATATTGATATTAGTCACGTTACACACATACACACACGTCTTAGGTGCTTTTGCGAGCATGCACTGACAAATGCACACACCCACCCCACACATAATCACAAAGATTGATGGCTTTTTGTAAAGCCAACAAACAAAAAAAGATGGTTCGTCTTATTTGTACCATTGTATGCTGCGCAGGCCCAGAGAAATTGTTCATCTGAATGTTTCAGGCTCTCGTTGGATGTCGTTCCGAAGCCGCCTTGATTCTTCTTGTAGCCTTAAGTGAAAAGCACCGATGAGCTGACGCTTGGTGTCGTTTTATTTGCAACAGCAATGTTATTCATTCTCAGCCAATAGCTTATACATATGCAGTGGTGTGAGAGCAAGATACGGATGGGGAGTCGTTGCAAAAATGACTGGCGAAGGGATTGAAAGAGATGCAAACCAGTTGGTGGTATAAGCACTCTGTGTTTTCCTGGGCTGGCGTTCAAGCCTACCTTAAGAATTCTGACCCAAATCCGAAGGTGAAAACCTAATATGTTTAGAGCTGTTTCCACAGTGTCGCCTTTGGTTTTTTTTTGTAATAGAAAAAGAGCAAGCCTTGGATATTCTCTCTTGACTATATTCTGATCCCTTAAAGCCCATCAAATGTTGCAGCGGTTGGGAAGAGTGCAGCGGCTCTCTTTCCGCTGGTTGATCACTGCCGTTGCTGTGCAATCATTCAGATTGTGGATGTAGACAAGCGTTATACGTAGTTTTCATCAGTATAAGTTGCTTTATGAATAGCAAAGGTCAATTAGCTTAGCGAAGGTTGAGATGTGGTTGTCAACTAGATTCTATGGCCAGCACGCTGGACGGACTCCTTTCCTCTCTCCTTCATGCACAACACATTCCTCCCCTCCTCCTGTCGTTTCCACAAATGACAGGGTGTTCATCTGTAGGAGCAGGCTACTGGCTCTCTGTTAGAAGGCACGATATCAGAGGATATTGTTGAAAATATCAAAAAGGCATTTTTATCAGTTTCCTTGCATGTGCCTGTCATTGCCTTCTTCAAGGGCTCAGACAGGAGTGCCAATAGGTGCATGCTAGTCTCCTTCTGAGCATAAGCACTGGCGTTTGAACAATATTTACGCTGTTGCGCGTCTCTGCTTCCCCGTTCTCCCTGCAGCAACAATCATAGGCTTTCCGTCCTTGTTTTGACAGCAATGTACAGGCTTTTATTGAATGGATTTGCATTCATCACATACACTATCTCAAAACCTTGAGGTGCTCTCCAAACAGAGGGAGCGCCTTGATGAACCAACAGCCCCTGGACGATAGCCTCCAAAGGTAGCATGATAAGACGTGGGTATCCTTTTTAAGGGGGCACTACGGGACATGAAGTGTAGTTGTGCTAGGGAAGTGCCTCACTGTCAGCGCATGTATTGTTGCCATGTCTTGACACCCACCGTGTGTAAAAAGGGTTGTCAGCCTGAAACGGTGAACAGACAGCGTGGGGTTGCGTGGCGTGTTCTAGTGAACGTCTTCCTTAGGAGAGGTCTTTGGTGCCATCCCCACAGAAGGGGTATTCCTGGAGAGAGCAGTGCGAGATGGAGCTTTGCAGCTGCTCAGCTGGTCTGCAGTGACTCACTGTCACAAACATGCTATTTTAATGCTCTCTCGTACTCTCTCATTTCCATCCCTCTCCTACCCTGGAAAACGGGTCTGCCAAAGCTGCCTTTGAAGGAGTCGGGCGCAACAAAGCAAGGAGCGCATTGTTGTGACAGCGGCAAGTTTTCGTTGCTGTTTAATTGTTGGGGATAATCCCTGGGCTAGCGTCTGCTGGCCAGAATGGAGCAGAAAAGAGAAGTTATTAGAGCTACTGACGTCTGATAAATGGCCTCCGCTACGGGCACACACCATTATGGAGGCCAGTGTCATGGCTACAGAGAAGGCACTGGGTCCAGCGAGGCCTGCACACTGAAACTGTCTGAGGCAAGAAACTCGTAGCTCCCCTGCTTTCTGCATCATAGTGAACTAGGGACGTAGGTGTGCGTGATTGCGTGCGTGCATGTGTGTGTGTGTGTGTGTGTGTGTGTTTGAACATGCATCTGCACGAATATGTGAGAGAGCGATTTTAGGAGAAAGGATTTTGTTTTTTTTGGGTGTTGGTGTTGCTATAGTTGCCTGCCACTTGCATTCCATCTAGAGCTTGTGGATCTGGGTCCTTCCCATTGCCAGAGGGGGTCAGGAGGCTGGAACTGTGGGCGTCGAGCCAGTGAAGCAGAAAGCCTTGGTGTTCCTGGGCCTTTGGAGCTGGCAAACAGTGTTCTATTATCTGACCAAGATAAATCGCTTCTCTTAATGTCTAAACAGTTTTGTTTCTATACCTTAGTCTATATAAGTGAGTTACACAGATGTTTAACGCTATACCGACTCTGTGGGATTGAATTGGGTATCATGATATAGCGGGGAGAAGTCAATGTGGATAAGATTATGTGATACTGTGGGAAGGGATTCTCAACTGATAACGTTTGCGTCTGTTCACAGCATCTCGGGCCGACCGCCTCAAGCGGACCCCGGGCCCAGAGCAGGGGTGCAGACGGGGGATGGCACGGGCGACCGCCTGGCCTCTCAGGGAGAGCAGGGCCAGGGCCACGTGGCCCGGAAGAACCTGCAGGTGGACGTGAGCAGCAGCCGGACCGGGAGGTCCCCCTCCGTGTCGCCGGACCGCGGCAGTGCCCCCACCTCTCCCTACTCTGTGCCCCAGATCGCGCCCATGCCCAGCAGCAAGCTTTGCCCCGTCTGCAAGACGGCCGACCTGACGGGCACCACAGACGGACAGCCCAACTTCAACACCTGCACGCAGTGCCGCTCCATGGTGTGCAACCAGTGTGGCTTCAACCCTAACCCGCACCTCACAGAGGTAGGTGGCGACTTGGAAGAAACACCGAAAGGAATCGGGTGACAAAACACAGACTGAGTTGTGGTTTGATTAAGTGGTCGATGCTTTTGTTTGTGTGACCCGAGTGGTGGCCTGATTCAGTGGGTATGAAGGTCAGTGTTCCAGTGTAAGCAGACAATGAGGTGGTGATAGCGAGTTCCCCCCGTGGAGAGGCAAGTCACAAACATAGGGGTGATTAATTCCATGCCTGGACAAGTCCTCCACCTGGCAGCAGCCCAGAACTAGAGACACAGGCTGGGACCGCTCCAACCACTGGCCCTAGGGGACAGGGGAAATTGTGTTATTGAATGTGTGTGTGTGTGTGTGTGTGTGTGTGTGTGTGTGTGTGTGTGTGTGTGTGTGT